>CAWVRF010000279.1:0-75000 GCA_963932465.1 Maratus speciosus | reverse complement strand
CTCATTTTATGAAAAACATCCTGATGTGATTCCTGCAAAACATAAATTGACTGAATTAATCGTGAAAGATGCACATGAAAAAGTTTTTCATTCAGAAGGGCCCAGAACATTAGTGCAAACTTGTGAAAAGTTTTGGATTTCAAAATCTAGACAGCGCATAAAATCAGTCCTAAACAAACGTGCAATCTGGAAGAAATCTAACACACGCCCTGGTGAACAAGTTAGAGCACCTCTAAAACATATATTGTGTTTAACTACCATAAAAGTGAACGATTTGATTTTACTAGCAACCAAAGAATCTTTAGTGAAATGCTAAAGTATACGTGAGACTCTTCTGAATCATTTCTGGAAGCGCTTGAAAAATGAGTACTTCTCAACTTAAATCTGCTCACTACACGGACCAGAATAATACTTCTGACTTTGAAATATATGATGTGATTTTTATGCATATGAACATGTATCAAGAACTTTCTGGAAGTTAGGTATTTGTGGACAGAGAATTAAAAAAAAAATGAGGTCTTATGAACTGAAGGCAAATAATTCCATCATTAAAAGACCTATTGATTCTTGTGTATAATTTAGAAGTGAAAAAACTCTCAACTCATTTCATTCTCAACAACAAAACTCATTTGACATTTGACTTTTAAAAAAAAAGAAAAAATTGAACTCTTTTGTTTATTGACTTAAAAAAAAAATTTTTTTTTTCACTTAAAAAAAAAAAGGTTTCTTGTTTGATAATATTTCTAATTTTTAGTTTTTTTTTTTTTTTTTTTGTATTGAATATTCCAGAAAAGGTTGTATAGATTTAAATTGTTCTTTCTATTTTTAGTAGCAGAAACCTGTTGGCAAATTTTTTAAATTGTTTATTATTTTATTTGAAGTCCAGTATGTAAGTATATATTTTGATTTGTATTGTATTTATGTATAGTGTAACTGATAATTTTTTAGAATAATTTTATTTCTACTTTAATTATTTTGAATCCCCATTTTGATGAACACTTGTTCATCGGGGGGGGGGGGGGGAGTTTGTGAAATTTCGCAAACCCCTTCTTTTCTCAGCCAGACTGATTAGGCGCCAGTGATACCAGATCACGTGGTCTGACTAGAGAATTGATATTAAAAACATTTTTTCTTTCTTGTTCTTTTTTTAGTTTTTATTGTGAATGTGAATCTTGAACGTAGCAGGTAATAAGCTGCGTATAGGTTTTTTATCGTGGTCTTCTATTAGAAGAAATAGTTGCTGAAGTATTAATTGTTTTAAAAGCATTTCTCTTGTTTTTAGTTCAGTTTGAATGTGAATCTCGAAAGCAGCATGCTGACTGTGTATTTCTTGATCTTCCGAAAAGGGAGAAATAAATATTCTTGAACATATAAAAGAAATTATCTGTAATTCCTAGTGAGGAATAACAAATATTATACAAATGTTTTCGTTGTAAATATTGTACATATTAAAAGTGTAAATATAGAATTAACAAAGTTTTTAATCATCTTGTGCTATTTTATACTGAACAACACCTGCGCCATTTTCAGTTGTGAAATATGTTTGTTTACATTAATATTATTTAAAAACAGATCGTGAATTCTTGAACTTAGCTCTCCCAAATATGATTTAAAACGAATCGTAAATTCTACAACTATGCTCTCCCAATAAAAATATCTTGAATCGTGATAACGTGAAATTTCGTGGAATATATGAAGATTATTCTTTAGTCTATAACGAGAGTAGGTGGCGCGATTATATTCGAAAGATACGGTTCGGAACGTCATCTTAACTAAAAATATTTTAATTTTTAATTTAATCTAAGAATTACGTATTTGTCTAATATTTGTAATTTTCTATTTCATTAATTTTATTTTTAAGTTTCTTAGAATTATGTATATAAACGGTGAAGCAGGCATAAAAAATTCTTATTACTTGAAATTCTTTGTCGTCCCAACGCCACGGGTGAATTCAACTTGTTCCTCTCATAATGATGAGGAAATTTCCGCTTTCATCCCCGTCTAACCACCCATCCTTCCAAAAGAGGTGAAATGCGAAGTAAATACATAGATGAACCCCCCATGATCTCCACTATTGTTTAGGCAAAGACACTCAAAGACAATATCAGTAAGCAAAAGCCATAAGATTTTTTATCAACGACTATAACGAGAGTAGGTGGCGCGATTGTATTTGAAAGATACGGTTTGGAACGTCATCTCAACTTATAATATTTTAATTTTTAATTCCCCCCTCCCCCTTAGTTTCGGCCCTGACCTTGTTACAGTATTATCACAGTAAGAACTTTATAACTTAAAACGGTAGTGCCTCACAAATTGTAGCTGTTGTATACATCAAGAGCGTCAAGTTACCAAAAATGTCGAATTGTGTGGAATTGGAATTTGGTTATTCTTAACTCGTGACAGTTTACTGCGTATAATTCTATTGGAAGGTGAGCAGATTACAGGATATAGAAATGTACAACATAGTCTAAAACACTTTTTAAATATTACATACATGTTATCAAGCTAATTTGAGTTTTGTCAGAGAATAGAAGCAAAGTGTTACAACTTTCTCTCTACATCTTAAAGGTGTAAAAATGCTACATGGTTCGCATTTTTATCTTCAGTAAATTTCCTAAATGTACCTAAAATTGTACCTAAATGTTCCTAAATGTAATTTTGCATAAAATTTTCCAACAGATATTTGTACGGCATTAACAGCAAGAACCCTAAAGGTTCTTAACGAATAAAACAATTTAGTAAAACCTCGATCTTTCACAACATTCACTTTCATTGTTTTAATAAACGCTAGAAAAGCACTGTAGAATTAGCATAGCATAAAAAAAAATACCAAACAAGCATATAAAGTTATCAGTAATATCGCTTGTACAAGACAACTTGTGGACTTTGATTTAACAATTTAGACCGGGAGACGGCAGCACAGACCGAGTTCACGTCTGAAATCGCAGAATTGGTTAAAACTTGATTCGCATATTAAAACGCAATCGGTCTGCCAAGTCTTATCTTGGTGGAAAACACCTGAAAACCCCATTTTAGTTGCAGGGGCGCCATTTCAGAATTTTCTTGGGGGGGGGGGAGACTGTACTCTCCCCCATCAAAACGAAAACCTATTAAAAATTCCGTTTTAAGCATGTTTTTTTATCTTGGCAGGTATAATTTCAAGATTCCGTTTAAGACAGTATTCTATTATAGACAGTTTCCCTTTTTACAAGTATTCTTAAAGGCATTTAAAACATCCTTTTATAGTATACCTCTGAAGAGTATAGGTATATTACATTTATTGTAAAACTTGCGAATATGAAACCTGTCAAAAAAAGAATTGCTTCGCAAACGGAAAAAAAAATTAAGTTTCTATGAAGAAAGCACTATATAATTATACTTTCTAAGAAGGGTACCTGTCTAAAACGGAGATTTTTTTTTCTTTTGACTTTGCAGGCATTACGGACAGGACAGGGAGCCATTTAATAAGTTTCTTAGAGTGGGGAAAGGAGGCAAGATTTTGTTTGAGGGGAAGGGTTTGAAATAGCATGCCATTCTTAATATTTTCATAAGCATGGGATTCTTCAAGAAATATTTTTAACACTTTCCAACGCAGTTGAAAAGTGAATTGGGTTTGTCTGCCCGTCTGGTCATGCTCTAACTCACGTAAATATACTCAGATTAACGCGTAATTGATATATATTATTAATGTTTACAATGGAATGTTCGGTAGTCAAAATGAAGTGTATATCATTCATAGTTCATTTACAGGAGGACTCAAAAGTATTCCGTTACATTATGGTCTATCGGGTAAAATCATTTGCGGTATATTTTAATATTGTTGTATTACAGTATTTAAACATAATAACATTTATATACATTATTGGGGTGTACTAAAAGATGACTACTACATGTAATGTTATGTTTAGCACTTACAGTTCGCGTCCGGGAGAACTCACAAGTATTCCGTTATATTATAGTCTATGAAGAAAGAATATTTGTGACGTATTTTAATAATGTTACTCCGTTACAAACATAATGAAATTGATAAAAATTTCTGAGATGTGCTAATTAGAGATGAGTTCGGGCTCATTTTTCAGAACCTGGGGCCAACAATTTTAAATCCGAATCCGAAAAGTTTGTGCCATCAGAGCCCGATTCCGATACCGAAAGTATGCACGGAAAAAAAAGGTTTAACAAAAATGCATATTTAAAAGCTATTCTAAATGTAATAGATCTCATTTTTTAATAAATGTTAATCTCTAGCACATAATTAATTTTATGAAATTTACATTAAATCTTATCAAAAGAGACGTTTAGTGTCAAATAGAAATATACTTCCCTAAAAAGATTTTTAAATTTTTCTCCTGCAACAAGTAGGTATCTCTGATAGACACAATAACGAAGAGCATTTTATTTATAAATTAATGAAATTTGCAGAAATTATGATTTATATGACGAAGAATCGAACAGCGTTTTCTGTTTCCTATAAAAGGTGTACATCTTTCGCATTTATCATGGCTTTGAAAATCAGTTTAAATTATAAATTTGACACCGTTACCGAAAAGATCCGATGCTTTTATAGAAAAAGAGGAAACGCTGCTTGATTGCTTTCAATCGGGAATAACAACACATGCCAATTTTATCTACTTACGTATGAAAGTGATTTTACGAATATGAAGAACAGAGCCACAGAATGAGCAGATTTCCAGAAGAAGCATGAATAAAATCACCAACGTTATTTTCATATAAAGAGCGATTACAATCGCAGACAATAGGAGACTAAAAATTTGCAAATCTTAGGCTAATGCCGATTGACTTAAAAGAAAATATTTATTTCGCGTTAGATCTCTGAAAAAAGTAATAATAAATAAACATTCCAATTAAACAGTATCCTAATGGCGCCATATACTGATTGGCGGAACCGAACATCAACTGAATATCAACAGGTCGTTACTCGCGTTAAACTACAGACATAAATCATCAAATATCACAAGTTTTCTTTCAAAATAATGTTCCAAATTAGACAAATACTAAAAAAAAAGAAAAAGAAAATCTATTTCTCTTTCCTCTTGATCAAAATAGCATTAAAAAGACTTGCAATGGGATAATTAATTTTTAAGGGGTAAAAAAATTATTTTTTTGTTTCTATACGAGAATAAATAAAATTGCCAATTTGAGAAAGAATGGGCACGAGCCCGAAGGCTGGTATAAAAATCAAACCCGTGTCAGGTCCGGGTTGAGTCCGTCTCATCTCTAGTGCTAATACATACTTTCTGTAGAATATGGGGTTCGAAGCATTCATCACTCATTTACAAGGTTATGCACGATTATATGATGGTCTACGGGTAAAAACTGTTCGCAGCGTATTTCAATTATGTTGCACTATTCCAAACATGATGAAACTTATATACATTACTGAAGCTAACAACAAAATGCTTGCAGTAAAATAGGATGGGGATTGCATTTATCATTCATTTACAGGGACACATAAAAGATTTCGGGAACAAATCTGTATGCGAAGTTTGGCTATTAGGAATGATTGCTGCAAGTCCGTTTTCACTTATGGTATGGTTTTTTAGTTTAACTAAATTTTTGAATACTACATGGTGTGCATAAATTCTATAGAACATATACAGAGCAATTTTTAAATTCGTAAGACACACAGACCTTTCCCTCCTAGTAACTTTCTTGAACATCGTATGTAGTTCGTTTGGTGATATTTTCGGAAAATAAATAGTTCACGATGGACTTGCTCCTTGATGAATATTGCTTTCATAAAACTTGTACGCAATAATACATAGACACTCCTCTTGTGGCTCTATTCTTGGAAAACACACATTCCAGGTATTTTCCATCCTAAACCTCTTTCCCGTCAGTGTAGAAGACGTATCTGTTGTTAATTAGATTGTTGTTCGAATAACGCTGTTGGCCGTCAGTGTTATTTTTTTCTGATAATTCATTGTTGCTACGTACAATTGTATATTTTTACGTCATTTAAGTATATTTTTGCATAATTTTATTTTTACAGCATCAAAGCTAGAATTGGAGGGTGGAATTTTATTTATTGTAATCATATATACCTACAATAAATAAAATTCCACCCACATGTAGAAGACAACTTGTGGATTTTCATCTAACCATTCTTTAAGTCTCAACTGCTCTGCTCAACAAGCGCAAAACGTTTTGCCACATTTACAAATTCATTTTTTAACTGAAAGATATAAAATTGGAAGGCTTGACTATAGAAGCGATTTGGAATCAAACTGTATTTTCCATTTTTTTTTGTAAATAAAAAATTACCTATTGAGTTATAAACGATTTTGATCACGTGACAAAGACGTTTCTCACTCTTTCTTGAGTGGTTATTCTTCTTTCGCGCATAAATTCGGTTCAAAACACCCACTTTGACAATATTTTTTCAAAGATCTATTGCGCGAAAAAACACCTCGATTACATAGTTTCTGAACAACAACACCTGCTAGTTTGATGCATTTGCGAACAAAAATAAATTGAAACTTATGTCATAAAGTTACCCTTTTGGATTTGAGAACAGCTTTAAGCGTGCGTGGTGCTTCTTTCACTTTTTCACTCTAAATGTTTTTTTTTTAAATCCTAATACCTGTTTCCCTTCGATTTCAAACAAGTACCTATTGTTAATTCGATTGTTGTCCGAATAATGTTGTTGGCCGTCAATGTTACTTTATCTGATAATTCGTTGTTGTAATGTACAATTGTATATTCTTACGTCATTTAGGTATATTTTTGCATAATTTTATTCTTACGTCATCAAACCTAAAAATCGTTTTTATCTGTCGATGCATTGTTTCGACGCGATTGAAGATCACGTCAAGAAAGCAAATCATTAGCATAGCACAGTGTTAGCACAGCATGAACTTTATAACACAATACGGTAAAGCCTCAGAAATTCTACCTATTGCATATATCGAGAGTGTCAAGTTTCCAAAATATCGAATTGTGTAGAATTGGCATTTAATTATTCTCAACTCATCACAGTTTACTGCTTATAATTCTCATGAAATTTCAGTAGATTACAGGATATAGAATTCTACAACGTAGACTAAAACACTTTTTAAATATTATATATATGTTATCATGCTAATTTGAGTTTTTTGAGTAAATAGCAAGTTTTACCGCTTCCCATCTACATCTAGAAAGACACAAAAATGTTCCATGAATCACACTTTTATCTTTTTTCACTTTTTCACTCTAAATGAAAACAATTTTCTTTATCCTAAACCTATTTCCCTTCGGCTTAAAAGAAGTACCTATAGTTAATTTGATTGTTGTCCGAATAATGGATTTGTCTGTCAGTGTTACTTTGTTTTTCTTTATTGTTGGAATCTACAATTGTATATTCTTACGTCATTTAGGTATATTTTTACATAATTTTATTCTTACGTCATCAAATCTAAAAATCATTTTTACCTGCTGATGCAATGTTTCAACGCGAATGAGAATCACGTCAAGAAAGCAAATTATTAGCAACGGAACAGTGAGAAAAATTGATAAATATGACTTTAAAAAAATACATATATACAATTGTTCACAATTGTATATATGTATATCACTCCGTCATTAATAAACAATAGAGTATGCTGATGTAAGAATGATTTTTTTGTTTGATGTACATCGTTACGTTCCCCTGTCAGGTTTAGCAATAAAAAATTCTGATGCCAGAAAAAACTGTTGATTATTATTACATTGCTACATATTAAATACACATTAAATATATTTTATTATGAAAAGTTAAGATAATTATATAAATAAGGCTTGAAAAAAATGTATACATATCTATCAGACATGTATATTGTATACAATGGATCTCGCGCTTGATTCCACATCCACCCGGGAGGTTCAAGCACATGGATGCGTTTTTTTTTTTTTTTTTTTTTTTTTTTTTTTTTTTTTTTTTTTTTTTTATCGTGGTTCGCCAGTAGCCCTAATCCTCTTTGTGGCGTGTTGCGAGAGTCCGTCAGTCCTGAACCTTGCGGTGGCAGGACAATCTCTTAAAGAAGCCTCTTATCTTGGAGAACTTCTTTTTCTTCTTCTCATCAGGTTCGGAGGAAGACGCAGATTCTTCCCTGACGACTTCCTCCGTCTGACGGAGAAGAACGTCAGCTTCAGATGCAAGTTCTTCATCCGGACATTCGAAAATTATGGATAAAATTTCGACTGTCGGAACTCTAAGGAGCTTAGGGAAGTTAGGAGGACGTGCTGTATTCAAAGCTTTGAGATACAGTCCCGATTTTTTTCTCGAAACGTATCCCTGCCTTCTAACTGGTATCTCGTAGCTCCTTAGAAAATCTCTTATATCTTCTGCTGACGCGTCTCCATTTTCGCTGTGTTGATTCGCTTCGGGCTCAACAGAGTCGCTCAATGGAGATAGAGATGCTGTAGAACAATATTTAGAGTTATTTAGACGAATTTAGAGAATTAAGACGTTCTTGACAGATATTTCTAATTTATTTTGTTTCCTTTTAAGTTGCTTAGAATTAGGACTGAATACTCTGAAGCATGCATAAAAAGTTCTTATTACTTGAAATTTTCTCGTCTTCCAACGCCACGAAAAGATTCACCATGCTTCTCTCTAAAGAAGAGATGTCTTCCGCTTCATTTCCCCTTAATCCATCCATCCTTCCAAATAAGGGAATAACGGAACACGATTATCCTCGCTTTGTCGGATTTAGAAGCTCAAAGACAATGTCAGAAAGCAAAAGCCATAAGATTTTTATGAGTTTCATGAAAAGAGTATATAGCGCTTTTTTTTTCTTTTTTTTTTTTGGCAAGATACTACTCAGAATTTTAAGCATGTTACAGATTAAAAATATATATATAAATTTATATTCCCGACATTTTAAATTATAAAATTAAAATAATTTTACTTTATAATATATAAGATTAAACATATGCACAATATCTTATCTAGCAAGTTTTCATTTTAAATCGCGTGAGATTAAAAATATTTAGAGTTATTTAGACGAATTTGGAGAATTAAGACGTTCTTGACAGATATTTCTAATTTATTTTAGTTGCTTAGAATTAGGACTGAATACTCTGAAGCATGCATAAAACATTCTTATTACTTGAAATTTTCTCGTCTTCCAACGCATGAAAAGATTCACCATGGTTCTCTCTAATGGAGAGATATCTGCCGCTTCATTTCCCCTTAATTCATCCATCCTTCCAAATAAGGGAATAACGGAACACGATTATCCTCGCTTTGTCGGATTTAGAAGCACAAAGACAATGTCAGAAAGCAAAAGCCATAAGATTTTTATGAGTTTCATGAAAAGTGTATATAGCGCTTTTTTTTTCTTTTTTTTTGGCAAGATACTACTCAGAATTTTAAGCATGTTACAGATTAAAAATATATATATAAATTTATATTCCCGACATTTTAAATTATAAAATTAAAATAATTTTACTTTATAATATATACGATTAAACATATGCACAATATCTTATCTAGCAAGTTTTCATTTTAAATCGCGTGAAATTAAAAATATTTAGAGTTATTTAGACGAATTTAGAGAACTAAGACGTTCTTGACAGATATTTCTAAATTATTTTGTTTCCTTTTAAGTTGCTTAGAATTAGGACTGAATACTCTGAAGCATTCATAAAAAATTCTTATTACTTGAAATTTTCTCGTCTTCCGACGCCACGAAAAGATTCACCATGCTTCTCTCTAAAGAAGAGATATCTTCCGCTTCATTTCCCCTTAATCCATCCATCCTTCCAAATAAGGGAATAACGGAACACGATTATCCTCGCTTTGTCGGATTTAGAAGCTCAAAGACAATGTCAGAAAGCAAAAGCCATAAGATTTTTATGAGTTTCATGAAAAGAGTATATAGCGCTTGTTTTTTTTTCTTTTTCTTTTTTTTTTTGGCAAGATACTACTCAGAATTTTAAGCATGTTACAGATTAAAAAAATATTTATAAATTTATATTCCCGACATTTTAAATTATAATATTAAAATAATTTTACTTTACAATATATACGATTAAACATATGCACAATATCTTATCTAGCGAGTTTTTATTTTAAATCGCGTGAAATTAAAAATATTTAGAGTTATTTAGACGAATTTAGAGAATTAAGACGTTCTTGACAGATATTTCTAAATTATTTTGTTTCCTTTTAAGTTGCTTAGAATTAGGACTGAAGACTCTGAAGCATGCATAAAAAATTCTTATTACTTGAAATTTTCTCGTCTTCCGACGCCACGAAAAGATTCACCATGCTTCCCTCTAGAGAAGAGATATCTTCCGCTTCATTCCCCCTCAATCCATCCATCCTTCCAAATAAGGGAACACGATTATCCTCGCTTTCTCGGATTTGAGAAGCTCAAAGACAATCTCAGTAAACAAAAGCCATAAGACTTTAAGGAGTTTCATGAAAAGGGTATACAGCATGTTTTTTTTTTACCAAGATACTACTCAGAATTTTAAGCATGTTGCGGATTAAAAAAAATTATAAATTTATATTCTCGACATTTTAAATTATCCTTCTAAAACTGGTGAAATGCGAAGTAAATACACAGATGACCCCCATGATATCCATTGTTGTTTAGGCAAAGACACTCAAATACAATGTGAGTAAGCTAAAGCCATAAGATTTTTTATCAACGTCTATAACGAGAGTAGGTGGCGTGATTGTATTCGAAAGATACGGTTCGGAACGTCATCTTAACTTATAATATTTTAATTTTTAATTTAATCGAAGAATTACGTATTTGACTAATATTTGTAATTTTCTATTTTGTTAATTTTCATAATTCTCTTTGAATTATGAATATAAACGCATGCATAAAAAATTCTTATTACTTTAAATTTTTTCGTTTTCCAACGCCACGAACAGATTCACCATGTTTCTTTCAAAAGAAGAGATATCTTCCGCTTAATTCTCCTCTATCCACCCGTCCTTCCAAATAAGGGAACACGATTATCCTCGCTTTATTGGACTAGAGACACTCAATGACAATGTCAGTAAGCAAACGTCATAGTTAGATTTTAGAATTTCGTCAAAAAGCAATCGTATTTTTTTCACTAATATGAAAAAATCAGCTCAATACTTAAAAAAGCGCTAAAAATCGCATTTAAAAATCTAAACAAAGTATAGTAAATCGGGCTTCGAAGTGCAAATTTTCATATATAGACGTACCTCTTCCCCAAATTTTGTAGCTCTACGTGCAGCGGTCTCTTCAGAACACCGTCGACACACACACACACAAACTTCTTTCCTTATTATTATAGATATTTATATATACGACTGAAACATATATATAATACCTTATGCAACAAATTTTAATTTTTAATGACGTGAAATTTAAAATATTTAGATAATTTTTTTATATTGTTCTAAACATACAGGAATTCCCTCCCGCCGTGTCATTGAAAGTTTTTACAATTACGTGAATGTTCCATTATAAAAAAAATTATAACCATCACTCTAGAATATCGCGCCTATTTTCATTTATTCATTTTCTGTCTGCTTTTATTCTGATAATGACAGCTACGCTGGGGTAACCTCAGAGGTTTTTATTACTGCTAGTGAAGATTTTGATCTATACGAAGATAAGAAAAAATATATAACTTTATCATTCGGATTTATTTCTATAGCTATGGCGTGTTAATTTTAAAAGTAAGAGAAGCAAGACGTTCTTGACAGATATTTCTAATTTATTTTATTTCCTTTTAAGTTTCTTAGAATTAGGACTGAAGACTCTGAAGCATGCATAAAAAATTCTTATTACTTCAAATTCTCTCTTATCCAACGCCATGAACAGGACTCACCATGTTTTCTCTCTAAAGAAGAGATATCTTCCGCTTCATGCCCTCTATCCGTCCATCCTTCCAAATAAGGGAATACGATTACCCACACGTTGTTGGATTGGACGCTCAAAGACAATGTCAGTAAGCAAAAGTCATAAGATTTTTATGAACTTCATGAAAAGAGATTGTAGCGCGTTTTTATTATTATTATTATTATTATTGGTAAGATACTACTCAGAATTTTAAGCATGTTGTGGATTAAAAAAAAAAATAATAAATAAAATATAAATTTATATTCCCTTCATTTTAAATTATAATATTTTGAAAATAATTTTATTTTATATATTTATATATTCCATTAAAAACAATTTATAACAATCACTCTAGAATATCGCGTCTATTTTCATTTATTCATTTTGTGACTAAAGATGCTGAAGCAGGCATAAGAAAATTTTTATTATTTGAAATTCTTTTTTCTCTAACGCCACGAATCACCATGTTTCTGTCTAAAGAAGAAATATCTTCCGCTTCAATTCTCCTCTATCCGTCCCATATGAGGGGAAATGCGAAATGGGAACACGATCCTCCGTTACGATCTGCGTTGTTGGATTAGACACGCTCAAAGACAATGTCAGTAAACAAAAGTCGTAAGGTTTTTATGTCATTCAGCAAGAACCATAAGTTTTTTATGAACTATTATGATAGTAAGTGGTGCGATTACTTGGTAAGATACAACATGCAACTTAAAGCTGACGTTGCGGACTTAGCATATCTGAATCCCACTGTTTTCGACCATTATCTTAATTTAAAGTATTTTAAAAATAATTTCGTTTCATAAAAACTCATTTATACGATTGAAACAAATATAATATCATGTGTTACAATTTTTAATTTTTAACAACGCGAAGTTTAAAATATTTATAGTTGTATACAACTATGAATATAGGTTTATGTTCGTTGTATTGAGCATTAAAGTTACCTTTTCAACCTTATCATATTGCTTGAAGAGAATTTGGGAACATATGTTATATATTCCCGCGGCCGCCGGTTTCCCTTTGGTTGCGAACAAGTACATATGGGTTTGTAGTTATTCCAAGTGGGCGAAAAATGCCCGGGCCAGGATTCAAGCCAGGGATCTCTTGGCTGAAATTGGCAATGCTCTGCCAACTGAGCTATGCCGGACGAATCTGGACCAACTTATTTATCAATATAATTTTTCATTATTTACCAATTAATCTTAGTGTTAATATAAGTACATATTGTTAGTTTGATTGTTGTCTGAATAACGTTGTTCGCCGTCAGTGTTACGTTTCTTTATAGTTTATTGTTGCAGTGTACAATTGTACATTCTTACGTCATTAAACTTAAAAATCATTTTTAACTGTAGAACATAAATACTGATCACGTCAAGCAAGCGAAGCATTAATATAGCACAGTGGTAACTCAATACGGTAAAAACTCGCAGACCCCAGCAAATGCAATCAGAGATGATGTCAAGTTATCAAAACTATAGAGTTTTGCGTAATTAGAAATTGGTTATTCTCACCTCGCCATTTTACTTAGACATCTTACTTGTAATCAAAGTTCAGCACATTACGGGACACAGAAATGTATAACATACACTAAAACAAGTTTTAAATAATTTATACATGTTAGGTACGAATTTGAGTATTTTTAGTGAATTGGAACGAAACTATACTTTTTCCGTTCTTTATCTTAAAGATACAAAAGTGTTGAATTATTCAAATGTTTATCTTCACAAATTACCTGAAAATAGTCTAAATTTTTTCATTAAAAATTATAGCACTGGGAAATTTTCTAATTGATATTTTATATAGAATTACTTAATTTAAATATACTCTCTTTTTTTTAAAGCATTATTACATTTTATAATTAATATTTATACCTCATTTAGAACAAATGCAAATATTTTATCACTAAGGTTTCTCAACGATTAATACAATTTTGTAAAATATCGATCTTTCGCAATCTTCATTTTCTTTCTCCGTTTTAATTAGAGTTAAAAAAGCATTAGAATTAATATATAAAATACAAAAAAAAAAAAAACATATATACTAGTTATAATTAAATTTCACCCATTTTCACAAGACAATGTGTAAGCCTTCAACACCAAGTCCATAACCGTTTGCATATAAGCAACCTTTACATGGATAGGGAGATGGGGAAAAATCCTACGCTGTGATTGGCTAGTCGGTTCTTTCGTCTATTTAATCCGGTTTTAAAAGGCGTTTGTTTTGTTGATACTTGTCATAAAGAAGCGTAAATGTCCATTTTTATTTAAGACTGGTTATTATAACCACTGAACTAGCAAGTATACACTTAGAGACTGAAACGAACTATGTACTTTACAGCCCCCAACCACATTCCAGCTGGAATTGTTTATAGTATTGTATTGAAATAAATTTTGTCCCGTATAGTAATCATTCCGTATTTGTTGCAGCTACGTTTTAAACATGCATATAAAGCATTGTAAATATTAATCCAGGTAATGTTAAATTTCTGGAGTTTATTCGATTTTGAGTTGCTTTATCAGATACGATAAACAAAATTAGAAAACGGCATTAAAAAATCGTCCACAAATTGACATTTTTTTCTTCGTGCATGTAAATAACGATGTTAATTAGCCATAAAGCCATGGAATTACTACTCTTTTTCAGTACATCGAAAAACTGTGGTCGTGACGTGTGACGTTGGCTCATACTATTAGCTAATCAACTCACAAGATTCTTTCCCATGTCTACCCGTGTAAAGGTTGCTTATATGCTAACCGTTTGTTCTCCAAGCTTTTTTTCCATGGCGGAACTATCAACTCCGTGACATTTTTAAATAAAATAAAATATGGTCTTATGTAGTCAAATTGAAAATAATTTTTTTATTTGAATGTTTTATATATTTTTACATGTTAGAAATATGATATTTAAATCTTATGCTCTATAGTTCTGTTGGGTGTGGTATTTTATAAAGCACTCACCAAGGTGCATTGCAGGCTTTTTTGGACAAGTGACACAAAATGGCGCGTTTATTTGGAATACGCCGGTGCTGAGGAAATACTCTAAGGCACTCTTATGGCCGTCAAAAACAACACCTTTAATACTAGTTTTATTATCATTATTATATTGTTATAACATTACTTTGCCAAAAAAGAGCACATCGAATAACAGTGCCTTTTTTATAATGCTAAATTTTGTTTATGATACATATCAGTCAGTTTTATCTTCATAAAAAATTGTTATAAAATACATTTTGGATACTTCCTTTTATCACATCTGTACAGATTAAAGTTAGATCACTTCATTAATGTAAATAATAGAACGGTAAGTAAGAACCAAGGTTGAAATTAATGTAAACTGTTCATGTAAATTAAGATGGTGAGTGAGACTCACCGTTGGAGTTGATGCAAGGAATAGCGTGGTGAGTGAGACTTACCGCTGGAGTGCAAAGGGTTAAACATACCAGGTACTTCTTTTATCTTTTCACTCGAAATGAAGAGAATTTGTGTTGTTGTTCGAATACCGTTGTTCGCCGTCAGTGTTACTTTTTCTTATAGTTCATTGTTGCAAAGTACAATTGTAAATTCTTACGTCATCAAACTTAAAAATCCTTTTTATCCTTCGATACATCTTTTTCGACGCGAATACTGATCACGTCAACCAGGCAAAGATTTAGCATAGCACAGTAAGATAGAATCATTTTAGACATACATTAGACCTAGATTAAAATACGTACAAATTAATATTCTTACGCCATCAAACATATAATTTTAATCACTGGATGCATTATTTTGACGCGAAACATTAGACCTACATTGAAACATTTCTAATATGCTACATTACTAATATTTATGTACATATATGACATATATTACATTTGTACATACATTATATATGTTACACACATATATTTCAATCATTTACATAGATATATTATACATTATACATATATACCATTTACATATATACATTTACATACATTAACAGACAAATTTAAGTATTTTGAGCGATATGCAAGGAAGAGATAATCTTTCCTTCTAAATTTGGAAGATACAAAAGTGGTGCTATATACCATTTACATATATACATTTACATACATTAACAGACAAATTTAAGTATTTTGAGCGATATGCAAGGAAGAGATAATCTTTCCTTCTAAATTTGGAAGATACAAAAGTGGTGCATGGTTAATATTTTTAACTTTATGAAATTGCCTGAATATACACTTCATTTTTCATTAATTTTTATAAATTCTTAAATTTTACAACTGATATTTGAAACTCATTAAGGACAAATGAGAAATTTTTTGAACACAAACCATTCTCAACGGAAAATATTGTTTGTAAAACCTTGATCCTTCACATCCTACATTTGCTTGAACCGTATTAATTAGCGTCAGAAAAGCATAAAAAATACCAAACAAGCTGCAATTAATAAAATCTACCTACTTTACAAATCAACTTGTGAACCTTGACCTGAGCATTTATTAAGCATGCGTTGTACTTTTCTCACCTTTCCACTCTACATGAAGATTTTTTCTTTTATCCTAATCCTGTTTCCATTCGGTTTCGAACAAATACTTATTGTTAGTTCGATTATTGTCCTTAAAACTTCAGTGTTACTTTTTCATTTAATTTATTTTTGCAATGTGTGGCTTTTTCAGTGAATAGCAACAAGGTTTTATAGCTTCCTATCTACATCTTAAAGATACAAAAGTGTTCCATTGTTTATATTATTTATCTTGAGTAAATTTCCTAAATGGAAAATTTAATGCAAAATTACGTGTACAATTGATATTTATACCTCATATGGGAATTTTCTTTTAAAACTAATTTCATAAGTTTCTGAAGTATTCGATCTGAAGTATTCGTTTCTGAAGTATTCGATCCTTTACATCATTCATTTACTTTCACTGTTTTAATAAACGCTAGAAAAGCATTATAGAATTAAAATTTAAAAAAAATACCAAATAAGCATATATAGCTACAATTAATAAATTTCCACCCACTTGAACGATACAACTGATGGACCTTGATCCAACCATTTTTTAAGCATACGGTTCACATTTTTATCATCAGTAAATTTCCTAATCATACTCGTAATTTTGCATAAAATTTTCCATCTGATATTTCTACGCATTAAGAGCAAAAACACCAAAGTTTCTCAACGAATAAAGCAATAGAGTAAAACCTCGATCTTTCATATCATTCGTTTTCTTTCGCATTGTTTTAATAAACGATAGAAAAGCACTATAGAATTAGCATAGCATCAAAAAATACCAAACAAGCACATATAGTTATCAGTAATAAAATTCTGCTCGCTTGTACAAGACAACTTGTGAATTTTGATGTCACCATTCTTTAACAATGCGTGGCGCTTCTTTCAAATTTTCACTCTAAATGAAAACTTTTTTTTTTTTTAATCCTAAACATGTTCCCCTTAAGTTTCGAAGACGTACCTATTCTACCTATTCTTAATTCTATTGTTGTCCGAATAACGTTGTTGGCTGTCAATGTTACTTTTTATGAAAATTCATTGTTGTAATGTACAATTGTATATTCTTACGTCATTTAGGTATATTTTTACATGCTTTTATTCTCACGTCATCAAATCTAAAAATTGTTTTTATCTACCGATTCGTTGCTTCGATGCGATTGACTATCACGTCAAGAAAGCAGATGACCAGCATAGCACAGTATTATCACAGCAAAAACTTTATAACATAAAACGGTAGTGCCTCACAAATTCTATCTGTTGTATACATCGAGAGCGTCAAGTTACCAAAAATGTCGAATTGTGTGGAATTGGAATTTGGTTATTCTTAACTCGTGACAGTTTACTGCGTATAATTCTATTGAAAGGTGAGCAGATTACATAATATAGAAATGTACAACATAGTCTAAAACACTTTTCAAATATTACATACATGTTATCAAGCTAATTTGAGTTTTGTCAGAGAATAGAGGCAAAGTGTTACAACTTCCCCTCTACATCTTAAAGGTGTAAAAATGCTACATGGTTCACATTTTTATCTTCAGTAAATTTCCTAAATCTACTCGTAATTGTGCATAAAATTTTCCAACGGACATTTGTACGGCATTAACAGCAAAAAACCAAAAGGTTCTTAATAAATAAAACAATTTAGTAAAATCTCGATCTTTCATAACATTCACTTTCATTGTTTTAATAAACGCTAGAAAAGCACTATAGAATTAGCATAGCATAAAAAAAATACGAAACAAGCATATAAAGTTATCAGTAATAAAATTTCACTCGCTTGTGACGGCAGCAGAGACCGAGTTCACGTCTGAAATCCCAGAATTGGTTAAAACTTGATTCGCATATTAAAACGCAATTGGTCTGCCAAGTCTTATCTTGGTGGAAAACACCTGGAAACCCCATTTTAGTTGTTGACTCGTAGGTTTACCATTATGTTTTCATACCTTTCGCTGCAAGGAAACACAATAGTAAACCTATAAGTCAACCACTAAAATCGGGTTTTCAGGTATTTTCCATCCTAAACCTCTTTCCCGTCAGTGTAGAAGACGTATCTGTTGTTAATTAGATTGTTTTCCGAATAACGCTGTTGGCCGTCAGTGTTATTTTTTCTGATAATTCATTGTTGCAACGTACAATTGTATATTCTTACGTCATTTAAGTATATTTTTGCATAATTTTATTTTTACATCGTCAAATCTAGAAATCTTTTTTTTATCTATCGATTCATTGTTTCGACGCAATTGACGATCACGTAAAGAAAGCAATTAGTCAGCATAGCACATTATTAGCACAGAATGAACTACCTTACAGTATACATCGAAAATGTTACGTTACCAAAAATGTCGAATTGTGTGGAATTGGAATTGGTTATTCTCAGGATATAGAAATTAGGAACAGGATATAGAAATGTGCAACATAGACTAAAAACTTTTTAAATGTTATATATCTGTTATCATGCCAATTTGAGTTTTTTCAGTGAATAGCAACAAGGTTTTATAGCTTCCTATCTACATCTTAAAGATACAAAAGTGTTCCATTGTTTATATTATTTATCTTAAATGTACACGTAATTTTGCATTAAATTTTCCAATTGATATTTGTACCTCATATGCGAATTTTTTTAAAACTAATTTCGTAAGTTTCTGAAGTATTCTCAAGTACATACTCATTCATAAGTTTCTCGACGAATAAAACAAATTAGTAAAACTTCGATCCTTTACATCATTCATTTTCTTTCACTGTTTTAATAAACGCTACAAAAGCATTATAGAATTAAAATTAAAAAAAAAATACCAAATAAGCATATATAGCTACAATTAATAATTTTCCACCCACTTGAACGATACAACCATTCTTTAAGCATACGTGGTGCACCTTTCACCTTTTCACTCTAAATGAAGAAATTTTTTTACCCTAAACCTGTTTCTGTTCGGTTTCAAACAAATACTTATTGTTATTTCTTTTGTTGTCCCAAAAACGTTAGTGTTACTTTTTTTTCTTTTAATTCATTGTTACAATGTACAATTGTATATTCTTACGTCATTTAGGTACAGTTTTGCATAATTTTATCCTTACGTCATCAAACCTTAAAATCCTTTTTGTAAATCGATGCATTGTTTCTACGCGAGTGACGATCATGTCAAGAAAGCAAATGATCAACATAGCACAGTATTAGCACAGCATGAACTTTATAACACAATGCTGTTGATCTTCACAAATTCTACCTGTTGTAAGTTACGAAAAATGTCGAATTGTGTGAAATTAGAATTTGGTTGTTCTTAACTTGTGACAGTAACTGCATATAATTCTAATGAAAGGTGAGCAGATTACAGGATATAGAAATGTACACATAGTCTGAAATATTTTTTAAATATTATATACAAGCAATAATGATAATTTGAGTTTTTTTTAAGTGAATAGCAACAAAGTTTTACAGCTTCCCCTCTACATCTGAAAGATATAAAAATGCTCCACGGTTCACATTTTTATCATCAGTAAATTTCCTAATCATACTCGTAATTTTGCATAAAATTTCCCATCTGATATTTGTACCGCATTAAGATCAAAAACACCAAAGTTTCTCAGCGAATAAAGCAATAGAGTAAAATCTCGATCTTTCACATCATTCGTTTTCTTGCACTGTTTTAATAAACGACAGAAAATCACTATAGGATTGCATAGCATCAAAAAATAGCAAACAAGCACATACAGTTATCAGTAATAAAATTCCACTTGCTTGTACAAGACAACTTGTGAATTTTGATGTAACCATTCTTCAACAATGCGTGGTGCTTCTTTCAAATTTTAACTCTAAATGAAAATATTTTTTTTTAATCCTAAACATGTTCCCCTTAAGTTTCGAAGACGTACCTCTTCTACCTATTCTTAATTCTATTGTTGTCCGAATAACGTTGTTGGCAAACAATGTTACTTTTTTGATAATTGATTGTTGTAATGTTGTTAACAATTGTATATTCTTACGTCATTTAGGTATTATTTTACTTGCTTTTATTCTTACGTCATCAAACCTAAAAATTCTTTTTATCTATCGATTCATTGTTTCGATGCGATTGACGATCACGTCAAGAAAGCAGATGACCAGCATAGCACAGTACTATCACAACAAGAACTTTTATAACATAAAACGGTAGAACCTCACAAATTCTATCTGTTGTATATGTCGTAGGCTAATTGAGAAATCCGGCTCTTTGCAAACAGCCTAGGCTCTTTGCAAAGAGCCGAGCTAATTGGAGAATCCATCTCCTTTTTTCCAATTAGCCTGATATTTTTCAGGCTTATTGCAAAGAGCCTAGAAAGCGTTAGGCTAATTGAAAACTGATCACTTATTATCCGATCAGGGTGATATTTTTAGCTCACAGGCTATCAAAGCCTGAGAGCTTATGTACCCGCCGATTCTGTATGTACGTACGTACGTACGTATGTATGTACGTAACGCGGTAACTCTTGATAGAAATGTCCGATTTGCTTCAAATTTTTTTTTCTAGGTTCATTCTGATGAGGAGCTTCCCTTATTAGTTTTTGGGGTTCATTGGTTAAGGATAAAGGGGGGCTAGTCCCCCCTTAATTTCTATAAATGGGTTTTTCATGTAGAAATATTCGATTTGCGCCAAATTTGGTATACCGGTTTATTGTGTTAAGGAGTATTTGGAAGCTCATTATTTAAGTATAAATTGGGGAAAGTGGGGCTACCCCCCCTTAATTTAGATAAATCGGTTTTTCATGATGAATTATTCGATTTGCTCCAAATTTGGTATACCCGTTTATTAAGTTAAGGAGCTGCCTTGATTAGATTTGGAGGTTCATTAGTTACATATAAAGGGGGGAAAGGGGGGCTATCCCCCCGTAATTTAGATAAATGGGTTTTTCATGCAGAAATATGCGATTTGCAATAAATTTGGTATACCGGTTAATTATGTTAAGCGGCTTCCCTGATTACATTTGGAAGATCATTATTATGTATAAAGGGGGGGGAAAGGGGCAATTGCCTCTGCCCTTAATTTAGATAAATGCGTTTTTCATGTAGAATTTTTCGATTAGCTCAAATTTGGTATACTGGTTTATTATGTTAAGGAGATGGCTTGATTAGATTTGGAGTTTCATTAGTTAAGTATAAAGGGAGGAAAGGGGGGGGGCTAGCCCCCCCCCTTAATTTAGGCAAATGGGTTTTTAATGCAAAATTATTCGATTTGCTCCAAATTTGGTATACCGGTTTATTATGTTAAGGAGCTTCCCTGATGAGATTTGGAAGGTCATTAGTTAAGTATATAGGGAGGAAAGGGGGGCTAGACGCCCGCCCCCCCCCCCTTAATTAGATAAATGGGTTTTTCGTGCAGAGTTATTCGATCTGCTCCAAATTTCGTATAGCGGTTTATTATGTTAAGAAACTTCCCTGATTAGATGTGGAGGCTCATTAGTTAAGTATAAAGGGAGGAAAGGGGGCCAGACCCCCCCCCCCTTAATTTAGATAAATGGGTTTTTCATGCAAAGTTATTCGATTTCCTCCAAATTTCGTATACCGGTTTATTATGTTAAGGAGCTGCCTTGATTAGATTTGGAGATTTATTGGTTAAGTATAAAGGAGGGACAGGGGCTAGTGTCCCCTTAATTTAGATAAATAGGTTTTCATACAGAATTATTCGATTTGCTTCAAATTTGATATACCAGTTTATTACGAAATGGCTTACTTCATTTGATTTGAAGGTTCATTTATTATGTATAAAAGGGGGGGGGGGAAGGGGTGCAATTGCCCCTCCTTTAATTTAGATAAATGGGTTTTCATGCAGAATTATCTAATTTAGTTTAATTTTTTTTCAACCGGATCCGAACTTGAAGGTTCCATTTGAAGTCAACCCGAAAACCGACCACAACCAGGTTTCGGATTGAGTTCAATTAGAACTTTCAGGTTCAGATCGAGTTGCCGGTGGGCGGAGATTATTTTGTCTGGCTTGCATCGGATTATAGTTCTTTGGAATATTTTTGTCGGTTAAGATTTGGTTCGGGACGGGTTTCAGGTTGACTTCGAATGGAATTTTTAGGTTCTGGTAGCGTTGCGTGTCCACGGAAACTAATTTGTCTTGTTCGGATCCGGTTATGAATCTTTGGAATATTTTTGTCGGTTATCAGATTTGGTTCGGGATTTCGGGTTTTTTCAAATGGAACTCTCAGGTTCGGGTCAGGTTGAATGTAGACTGAAATTATTTTGTCTTGCTCTTATCGTGGTACGGTCTGTTGTAATTTATTTTTCGGCTTTGGGTAGGATTATGCGTTAATAAACCTAATAAAAAGAAAATTGCCCAGTTAAACTGATGGCATTGAGCTCACAGGCTATTCACCCTAATTGTATATTATACTCTTATTTCACAGAATAATGCCCCTCGAAAAATAAATGAAGGGATTAGTCCCCGTTGCCCCCCTTTCTACTTAGCCAAAGAACCTCCAAATCTAATCAGGGAAGCTACTTAACATAATAAACTGGTATACCAAATTTGAAGCAAATCAGATAATTCTGCATGAAAAAAACATTTCACTAAATTAAGGGGGATATTAGCTCCCCCATTTCTCCCTTTATGCTGAACCAATGAACTTTCAAATCTAATCAGAAAAGCTCTTTATTAGAATGAACCTAGAAAAAAAATTAAACTAAATTAGATAATTCTGCATGAAAACCCATTTATCTAAATTAAGGGAAGGGGCAATTGCCCCCCTTTCCCCCATTTTATACTTAACCAATGAACCTCCAAATCAAATGAAGGAAGCCATATCGTAATAAACTTGTCTATCAAATTTGAAGCGAATCAAATAATTCTGTAGGAAAAACCCATTTATCTAAATTAGGTGGACACTAGCCCCTGTCCCTCCTTTATACTTAACCAATAAATCTCCAAATATAATCAAGGCAGCTCCTTAACATAATAAACCGTTATACGAAATTTGGAGGAAATCGAATAACTCTGCATGAAAAACCCATTTATCTAAATTAAGGGGTGGGTCTAGCCCCCCTTTCCTCCCTTTATACTAAACTAATGAACCTCTAAATCTAATCAGGGAAGCTCCTTAACATAATAAAACGGTATACGAAATTTGGAGCAGATCGAATAACTCTGCATGAAAAATCCATTTATCTAAATTAAGGGGGGGTCTAGCCCCCTTTCCTCCCTTTATACTTAACTAATGTACCTACAAATCTAATCAGGGAAGCTACTTAACATAATAAACCGTTATACCAAATTTGGAGCAAATCGAATAATTTTGCATTAAAAACCCATTTACGTAAATTAAGGGGGGGGGGGGGCTAGCCACCCCCTTTCCTCTCTTTATACTTAACTAATGAACCTCCAAAACTAATCAAGCCATCTCCTTAACATAATAAACCAGTATACCAAATTTGAGCTAATCGAATAACTCTACATGAAAAACGCATTTATCTAAATTAAGGGGAGAGGCAATAGCCCCCCTTTCCCCCCTTTATACATAATAATGATCTTCCAAATGTAATCAGGGAAGCTGCTTAACATAATTAACCGGTACACCAAATTTATAGCAAATCGCATATTTCTGCATGAAAAACCCATTTATCTAAAATACGGGGGGGATGCCCCCCCCCCCCGTTTCCTCCCTTTATATGTAACTAATGAACCTCCAAATCTAATCAAGGCAGTTCTTAACTTAATAAACCGGTATACCAAATTTGGAGCAAATCGAATTATTCATCATGAAAAACCGGTTTATCTAAATTAAGGGGGGGTAGCCCCCCTTTATACTTAAATAATGAGCTTCCAAATCTAATCAGGGAAGCTCCTTAACACAATAAACCGGTATACCAAATTTGGAGCAAATCGAATATTTCTGCATGAAAAACCCATTTATATAAATTAGGGGGGGGGAGGCTAGCCCCCTTTCCCCCCTTTATCCTTAACCAATGAACCCCAAAAACTAATCAGGGAAGCACCTTATCAGAATGAATCTAGAAAAAAAAAATTGAATCAAATCGGATATTTCTATCAAGAGTTATCGCGTTACGTACATACAGAATCGGCGGGCACATAAGCTCTCAGGCTTTGATAGCCTGTGAGCTAAAAATATCACCCTGATCGGATAATAAATGGTCATTTTTCAATTAGCCTAACGCTTTCTAGGCTCTTTGCAGTAAGCCTGAAAAATATCAGGCTAATTGGAAAAAGGGAGATGGATTCTCCAATTAGCCCGGCTCTTTGCAAAGAGCCTAGGCTGTTTGCAAAGAGCCGGTTTTCTCAATTAGCCTACGACATATGTCGAGAGCGTCAAGTTACCAAAAATGTGGAATTGGAATTTGGTTATTCTTAACTCGTGACAGTTTACTGAAAGGTGAGCAGATTACAGGATATAGAAATGTACAACCTAGTCTAAAACACTTTTTAAATATTACATACATGTTATCAAGCTAATTTGAGTTTTGTCAGAGAATAGAAGCAAAGTGTTACAACTTCCCCTCTACATCTTAAAGGTGTAAAAACACTACATGGCTCACATTTTTATCTTCAGTAAATTTCCTAAATGTACTCGTAATTGTGCATAAAATTTTCCAACGGATATTTGTACGGCATTAACAGCAAAAACCCTAAAGGTCCTTAACGAATAAAATAACTTAGTAAAACCTCGATCATTCACAACATTCACTTTCATTGTTTTAATAAACGCTAGAAAAACACTATAGAAGTAGCATAGCATAAAAAAATACCAAACAAGCATATAAAGTTATCAGTAATAAAATTCCACTCACTTGTACAAGACAACTTGTGGACTTTGATATAACAATTTAGACAGGGAGACGGCAACACAGACCGAGTTCACGTCTGAAATCCCAGAATTGGTTAAAACTTGATTCGCATATTAAAACGCAATCGGTCTGATGTTATGCTAATTTGAGTTTTTTGAGTGAATAGCACCAAAGTTACTCGTTTAAATTTTCCAAATGATCGACATTGATCGAAATTTTCCAATTGTACCACATATGGGAAATTTTTTAATCACTAAAGTTTCCCAACGAATAAAACAATTTAGTAAAACCTCAATCCTTTACATCATTCATTTTCTTTCACTGTTTTAATAAACATTAGAAAAGCATTATAGAATTAGCATAAAAAAATACCAAATAATCATATATAGCTACAATAAATAAAATTCCACCCACAGGTAGAAGACAACTTGTGGATTTTGATCTAACCATTCTTTAAGTCTCAACTGCTCTGCTCAACAAGCGCAAAACGTTTTGACACATTTACAAATTCATTTTTTAACTGAAAGATATAGAATTGGAAGGCTTGACTATAGAAGCGATTTGGAATCAAACTGTGTTTTTCATTTTTTTATAAATAAAAAATTACCTATTGAGTTATAAGAGATTTTGATCACGTGACAAAGACGTTTCTCAACCTTTCTTGAGTGGTTATTCTTCTTTCCCGCATAAATTCGCCCACTTTGACAATATTTTTTGAATGATCTATTGCGCGAAAAAAAAAACAGCTCGATTATATAGTTTCTGAACAACAACACCTGCTAGTTTGATGCATTTCCAAACAAAAATAAATTGAAACTTATGTCATAAAGTTACCCTTTTGGATTTGAGAACAGCTTTAAGCGTGCGTGGTGCTTCTTTCACTTTTTCACTCTAAATGGTTTTTTAAAAATCCTAAACCTGTTTCCCTTCGATTTCAAACAAGTACCTATTGTTAATTCGATTGTTGTCCGAATAATGTTGTTGGCCGTCAATGTTACTTTTTCTGATAATTCATTGTTGTAATGTACAATTGTATATTCTTACGTCATTTAGGTATATTTTTGCATAATTTTATTCTTACGTCATCAAACCTAAAAATCGTTTTTATCTATCGATGCATTGTTTCGACGCGATTGAAGATCACGTCAAGAAAGCAAATCATTAGCATAGCACAGTGTTAGCACAGCATGAACTTTATAACACAATACAGTACAGCCTCACAAATTCTACCTATTGTATATATCGAGAGTGTCAAGTTACCAAAATGTCGAATTGTGTAGAATTGGAATTTGATTATTTTCAACTCATCACAGTTTACTGCTTATAATTCTAATGAAAGTTCAGCAGATTACAGGATATAGAATTGTACAACGTAGACTAAAACACTTTTTAAATATTATATACATGTTATCATGCTAATTGAGTTTTTTGAATGAATAGCAAGTTTTACCGCTTCCCAATTACATCTAGAAAGACACAAAAATGTTCCATGATTGATACTTTTATCTTCTTTCACTTTTTCACTCTAAATGAAGATAATTTTCTTTATCCTAAACCTATTTCCCTTCGGCTTAAAAAAAGTACCTATAGTTAGTTTGATTGTTGTCCGAATAATGGATTTGTCTGTCAGTGTTACTTTGTTTTTCTTCATTGTTGGAATCTACAATTGTATATTCTTACGTCATTTAGGTATATTTTTACATAATTTTAGTCTTACGTCAGCAAATCTAAAAATTATTTTTATCTGCTGATGCAATGTTTCAAAGCGAATGAGAATCACGTCAAGAAAGCAAATTATTAGCAACGGAACAGTGAAAATAATTGATAAATATGACTTAAAAAAAAAATACATACATGCAATTAAAGGTATGCAGGCGTTATTTATGTGTGTATGTGTGTTTTAATATATATTGTAGTATGAAGTGTTTTATTATACATACAATTGTTTGCTCTAAGATGTACATTGTTATATCACTCCGTCATTAATAAACAATAGAGTATGCTGACGTAGTACATCGTTACGTTCCCCAGTCGGGTTTAGCAATGAAAAATTCTGAAGCCAGAAAAAACTGTTGATTATTATTACATTTCTGCATTTAAGTATTAAGTACACAATAAATATATTTTATTATGAAAAGTTAAGATAATTATATAAATAAGACTTGAAAAAAATGTATACATATATATCAAAGAGACATGTGTATTGTATACAAAGGATCTCGCGCTTGATTCCACATCCACCCGGGAGGTTCAAGCATATGGATGCGTTTTTTTTACCGTGGTTCGCCAGTAGCCCTAATCCACTTTGTGGCGTGTTGCGGGAGTCCGTCAGTCCTTTACCTTGCGGTGTCAGGACAGTCTCTTAAAGAAGCTTCTTATCTTAGAGAACTTCTTTTTCTTCTTCTCATCAGGTTCGGAGGAAGACGCAGATTCTTCACTGACGACTTCCTCCGTCTGACTGAGAAGAGCATCAGCTTCAGATATAAGTTCTTCATCCGGACATTCGAAAATTATGGGTAAAATTTCGACTGTCGGAACTCTAAGGAGCTTAGGGAAGTTAGTAGGACGTGCTGTATTCAAAGCTTTGAGATACAGTCCCGATTTTTTTCTCGAAACGTATCCCTGCCTTCTAACTGGTATCTCGTAGCTCCTTAGAAAATCTTTTATATCTTCTGCTGACGCGTCTCCATTTTCGCTTTGTTGATTCGCCTCGGGCTCAACAGAGTCGCTCAATGGAGACAGAAATGCTGTAGACTAGGGATGCACAACCTGTGGCCCACGATGGGGTAACGTGTGGCCCGCGAACTTCGTCAATTTATAACTGAAAAAAACTGCAATTTTTGTCCAAAAGTCGCAGGAAAAGATCGAGAATTTCGTCAATTTGCCGCGGGAAAATTTGAAAATTTTGTTGGTCAAATAAGAATTGCGAATTTCGTTGATCGGGTGCGGAAAAACAGCGAATTTTGTCGATGATGCTCGAGAGAATCGCAAATTTCCTTGATCGGGCTCGGAAAAATCGCAAATTTGGTAATGAAGTACGGAAAAATCCGCAAATTTTGCTGATCGGGTGCGGAAAAATCGCGAGTTTTGCCGTTCGGGCACGGAAAAACCGCTAATTTCATTGGTCGGTCACGGAAAAATAACGAATTTTGTTTGTCGGGTACGGAAAAATCACGAATGTTGTCGATCAAGCGCGGGAAAATCGCTAATTTCGTTGATCGGGGACGAAAAAAATCATAAATTTTGTTGATGATGGGAGAAAAAATTGCAAATTTTCTTGATCGACTGCGGAAAAATCGTGAGTTTCGTCAGTCGCGAGAAAATATCGCGAATTTCGTATATTTTGCTGCGGGGAAAAATTGCCAATTTCGTCAGTGAGTTAAGATTTGAGAATTTCGTAGATCGGGCGCGGAAAAATCGCGAATTTCGTTGATCGGGTGGGGGAAAATAACAAATTTTGTCGATAAGGCTCGGAAAAATCGCGAATTTCATTGATCGGACACGGAAAAATCGCGAATTTTGTCGGTCAGGCGGAGGAAAATAACAAATTTCTTGATCGGTCACCGAAAAATCGCGAATTTTGTATTGAAGCGTGGAATAAAATCGAAAATTTCGTCGATCGGGCACGGAAAAGTCAGGCTAGGAAAAATCGCGAGTTTTGGCGAACGGGCTCGGAAAAATCGTAATGTCGATCAAGCGCGGGAAAATCGCAAATTTCGTTGATCGGGAACGAAAAAATCGCCAATTTTGTTGATGATGCGCGAAAAAAATTGCGAATTTTTTTGATCTTGAAAAAAGCGCGAGTTTCGTAAGTCGCGCGAAAAAAATCGCGAATTTCGTCAATTTGCCGCGGAAAAGAATTGCAACTTTCGTCAGTCAGTTAGGAATCGTGAATTTCGTCTATCGGGTGTGGCAAAATCGCGAATTTGGTCAATTAGGTGCGGAAAAATCGCGTGTATTGTCTATTTATCGGGAATTTCGTCAATCTGCCACGGGAAAAATTGCAAATTTCGTCAGTCAGTTAAGAATCGCGAATTTCGTTGATCGGGCTCGGAAAAATCGCAAGCTTCGTCGAACGGACACCGAAAAATCGCGAGTTTTGTCAATTGAGCTCGGAAAAATCCCGAATTTCGTCGATCGGGCTCGGAAAAATTGCAAGCTTCGTCGAACGGACACTTAAAAATCTTGAGTTTTGTCAATCGAGCTCGGAAAAATCGCAAATTTCGTTGTCAGGCACAGAAAAATTGCTACTTTTCTCGATGATGCGCGGAAAAATTGGAAATTTCGTTGATTGGCTGCGGGAAAATCGCAAGTTTCGTCAGCTTATCACGAGAACAAATCGCAAGTTTCGTTAGATTATCACGAGAACAAATCGCAAATTTCGTCAATTTACCGTTTGAAAAAATCGGAAATTTCGTCAGAGTCATTTAAGAATCCCGAATTTCGTTGATCGGTCGCGGGAAAATCGTGAATCTCGTCGGTCAGGGTGGAAAAATCGGACATTTCGTCGTTCTTGCACAAAAAAAATCGCGAGTTTTTGACGATCGGGATGCAAAAAATCCCGAATTTCGTTTCTCGGGCACGAAAAAAATCGCGCATTTTGTAGATCAGGCGCGGAAAAATCGCAAATATCGTCGATCGGGTGAGAATAATAGGAATTTCGTCGACCAGGTGTGGTAAGATAGCGAATTTCGTCGATCCAGTGCGGCAAAATCGCTAATTTTGTCGATCAGGCGAGGAAAAATCTCAAATTTCGATTATCGGGGACGGAAAAATCCCAAATTTCGTTGATCAGGCGCGTAAAAATGTCAAATCTTGTTGGTCAGCTCTTCCTGCACCCTTCATTCCTAAATTTCGCATTTTTATTCTGCACCAGCCATTTTCATGCCTATATTTGTTTTTTAGCACTTTTAATAAAACAAAATTTACTCCCCCTAATAAAGTACAAGAATATTATCACTCTTTCAAATTAATTCTTGTTATATATACAAACGTAAACTGTTGATATATCCTTGCCAACTGAATCGGATATGTTGACTGGGTGGGGGAACCTAGAGGGGTAACCCAACGTCACCCAACTCCCCGAAAGAGAATTCTCTTTGCGTGACTGATGTGGCCCTCGACAACCCAGACATTTTTGAAAGTGGCCCTTCTCTTAAAAAGGTTGTGCACCCCTGTACAGGGTGTCCAGCAAAGAACTCCCTGATTTTAAAATTAAATAAATCGGAAACTAAGATTGATAGAATAAGGAAACAAGTGGTACATTTATAAGCGGTAAATATCTGATGCAATAGTTTCAAAATTACTTACAAATTTTGGCGACAGGTGGTGTTATAGTCACTGGGGTATTAGAGTTTGTGCATTAGAGAGAGATTGGACATTGAAGAAATGTCCTCCATTTCCGTTACAAAGTAGATGGAACGCCGTACAACAAAATGCATTTTTATCAGCGTCTAACACTTTTTATTCTATTAAAATTATGAAAATTTTATTTTATATGCCTTCAAAGAGTCTTTCGGAACATAAATATAAGCACATTTTCATTTTAATGAGTAACAGAAAATGCATTTTTTTTTACTCAGCTGTTTTACGCTACGCAGCAGTGCGATTTTACTTAGTTATCGGATTTTCATTTATTTATAGAATTTATTTTTCATATTTTTTTATTTGTTTCTTTTAACAGCAGTGCCCCTATTTATTTTTTTTTCTAAACTTTCATTTAATGCTGTATAACTAGTCTCATTATAATACTATATATTTACCAGACTTCCGTGTTTAAAAAGAATATCAAAGAGAAGTAGCAGTATAATATTAAAATAATTTTACTTTACAATATATACGATTAAACATATGCACAATATCTTATCTAGCAAGTTTTCATTTTAAATCGCGTGAAATTAAAAATATTTAGAGTTATTTAGACGAATTTAGAGAATTAAGACGTTCTTGACAGATATTTCTAAATTATTTTGTTTCCTTTTAAGTTGCTTAGAATTAGGACTGAATACTCTGAAGCATGCATAAAAAATTCTTATTACTTGAAATTTTCTCGTCTTCCGACGCCACGAAAAGATTCACCATGCTTCTCTCTAAAGAAGAGATATCTTCCGCTTCATTTCCCCTTAATCCATCCATCCTTCCAAATAAGGGAATAACGGAACACGATTATCCTCGCTTTGTCGGATTTAGAAGCTCAAAGACAATGTCAGAAAGCAAAAGCCATAAGATTTTTATGAGTTTCATGAAAAGAGTATATAGCGCTTGTTTTTTTTCTTTTTTTTTGGCAAGATACTACTCAGATTTTTAAGCATGTTACAGATTAAAAAAATATTTATAAATTTATATTCCCGACATTTTAAATTATAATATTAAAATAATTTTACTTTACAATATATACGATTAAACATATGCACAATATCTTATCTAGCGAGTTTTTATTTTAAATCGCGTGAAATTAAAAATATTTAGAGTTATTTAGACGAATTTAGAGAATTAAGACGTTCTTGACAGATAATTGTAATTTATTTTGTTTCCTTTTAAGTTGCTTAGAATTAGGACTGAATACTCTGAAGCATGCATAAAAAATTCTTATTGCTTGAAATTTTCTCGTCTTCCGACGCCACGAAAAGATTCACCATGCTTCTCTCTAACGAAGAGATATCTTCCGCTTCATTTCCCCTTAATCCATCCATCCTTCCAAATAAGGGAATAACGGAACACGATTATCCTCGCTTTGTCGGATTTAGAAGCTCAAAGACAATGTCAGAAAGCAAAAGCCATAAGATTTTTATGAGTTTCATGAAAAGAGTATATAGCGCTTGTATTTTTTCTTTTTTTTTTTTTTTTTTTTTTCTTTTGGCAAGATACTACTCAGAATTTTAAGCATGTTACAGATTAAAAAAATATTTATAAATTTATATTCCCGACATTTTAAATTATAGTATTAAAATAATTTTACTTTACAATATATACGATTAAACATATGCACAATATCTTATCTAGCAAGTTTTCATTTTAAATCGCGTGAAATTAAAAATATTTAGAGTTATTTAGAGGAATTTAGAGAATTAAGACGTTCTTGACAGATATTTCTAAATTATTTTGTTTCCTTTTAAGTTGCTTAGAATTAGGACTGAATACTCTGAAGCATGCATAAAAAATTCTTATTACTTGAAATTTTCTCGTCTTCCGACGCCACGAAAAGATTCACCATGCTTCTCTCTAAAGAAGAGATATCTTCCGCTTCATTTCCCCTTAATCCATCCATCCTTCCAAATAAGGGAATAACGGAACACGATTATCCTCGCTTTGTCGGATTTAGAAGCTCAAAGACAATGTCAGAAAGCAAAAGCCATAAGATTTTTATGAGTTTCATGAAAAGAGTATATAGCGCTTGTTTTTTTTTCTTTTTTTTTTTTTTTGGCAAGATACTACTCAGAATTTTAAGCATGTTACAGATTAAAAAATATTTATAAATTTATATTCCCGACATTTTAAATTATAATATTAAAATAATTTTACTTTACAATATATACGATTAAACATATGCACAATATCTTATCTAGCAAGTTTTCATTTTAAATCGCGTGAAATTAAAAATATTTAGAGTTATTTAGACGAATTTAGAGAATTAAGACGTTCTTGACAGATATTTCTAATTTATTTTGTTTCCTTTTAAGTTGCTTAGAATTAGGACTGAATACTCTGAAGCATGCATAAAAAATTCTTATTACTTGAAATTTTCTCGTCTTCCGACGCCACGAAAAGATTCACCATGCTTCTCTCTAAAGAAGAGATATCTTCCGCTTCATTTCCCCTTAATCCATCCATCCTTCCAAATAAGGGAATAACGGAACACGATTATCCTCGCTTTGTCGGATTTAGAAGCTCAAAGACAATGTCAGAAAGCAAAAGCCATAAGATTTTTATGAGTTTCATGAAAAGAGTATATAGCGCTTGTTTTTTTTCTTTTTTTTTGGCAAGATACTACTCAGATTTTTAAGCATGTTACAGATTAAAAAAATATTTATAAATTTATATTCCCGACATTTTAAATTATAATATTAAAATAATTTTACTTTACAATATATACGATTAAACATATGCACAATATCTTATCTAGCGAGTTTTTATTTTAAATCGCGTGAAATTAAAAATATTTAGAGTTATTTAGACGAATTTAGAGAATTAAGACGTTCTTGACAGATAATTGTAATTTATTTTGTTTCCTTTTAAGTTGCTTAGAATTAGGACTGAATACTCTGAAGCATGCATAAAAAATTCTTATTACTTGAAATTTTCTCGTCTTCCGACGCCACGAAAAGATTCACCATGCTTCTCTCTAAAGAAGAGATATCTTCCGCTTCATTTCCCCTTAATCCATCCATCCTTCCAAATAAGGGAATAACGGAACACGATTATCCTCGCTTTGTCGGATTTAGAAGCTCAAAGACAATGTCAGAAAGCAAAAGCCATAAGATTTTTATGAGTTTCATGAAAAGAGTATATAGCGCTTGTTTTTTTTTGTTTTTTTTTTTTTTTTTTGGCAAGATACTATTCAGAATTTTAAGCATGTTACAGATTAAAAAAATATTTATAAATTTATATTCCCGACATTTTAAATTATAATATTAAAATAATTTTACTTTACAATATATACGATTAAACATATGCACAATATCTTATCTAGCGAGTTTTTATTTTAAATCGCGTGAAATTAAAACTATTTAGAGTTATTTAGACGAATTTAGATAATTAAGACGTTCTTGACAGATAATTCTAATTTATTTTGTTTCCTTTTAAGTTGCTTAGAATTAGGACTGAATACTCTGCAGGGCCGTAGCAAGGTCTTCAGAGGCCCCCCCCAAAACATATTTTTCGGGGCCCCCCCTCTAAGATTTTAGAGAAATATCTATATTTATTTTTCCACCCGAGTTCCATTTTATAACAACACCAGCGCAGTCTCGCTGGTCGAATTTTCCAAAACTAACTTCAAATTGAACGAATTTGTAGTTGGGCTGCACTGCTTTCGGCAGCGTACACCCATAGGGGCTATGTCCGCTCCGATCTCGAATCATACGAATTTTGAATTTTATTTTTTTTATTTAGATCCAGATTAAATTCAAATTTTCAACATTTCGTTCACGTTGCTACAGGAACAGATTTGATATTCTTACAATATGAATTTAATCAAAGGACTTGCAAAATTTAACTGAGAATTCTTCCATTTAGGAAAATAATGTCAAAAAAATCGCCGAAGAACGCGAAAGAACGCCAAAAATTGCATAAAAATTTTCAAAGTTCATAGAGATCAAACTTTACTTATATTGGGCTAAAAAGTTGAAACCGTTTTTTTTTTTTTTTTTTTTTTTTTTTTTTTTTTTTTTTTTTTTTTTTTTTTTTACGAATATTAAAAAAACTACCAGAAAAGTGAAAAAAAAGCTAAAAATTACATAAAAATTCTCGAAAATTTTAAAAACAGCAGAGGACAAAATTTGGCAAAAAAGTTTGAAACTAAATTCCTTTTACAAATGTTATAAATTGCTAAGTATTGCTCATAAACAAAATAAATAAATAAAAAATATGGAAGTCGTTTTCGTATTTTCAATTTTCTCTTCAGTTTGACAATGCCATCCGCCTGGCCCAGACAGATTTTCTTTAAGCAGAAAATATTCACTTATAACAATTTTTTTCCCGCTCGGATTGGTGCCTTTTATTAAATACATATATATATGTACAGATTTATTAATTAAAAAAAAATAATAATACTTTTGGGATGTTGTTTTCATACATTCCGGTTTTCTCCCGTTTAAAATTGTCACCCAAGTTGAAATTTAAGAAGAAAAAAAATACCTTCGGATAGAAGGTACCTTTCTTTGGGCAACGAAGACGGGTTTCCTAATAGATAATAATAAAGACAGACGTTTGTCTGTCCAAAGATTTTCTTTGTCTGACCAGATGTTTTTCTGTTCCGTACAAAATTTGACAGGAAGGTTACCTGTTTGCCTGAAGTTGCTCGAAACAGTTTTTGAAATTTTTTGATTCGAATTTTTTTCATTTAATTTTTTACGACATTTTTTTGTATTTTTCGAGTTTCGTGCTTTTATCCACACATTCATAAAAGGAATCAATTTTCAATCGATCTTTCCATTTTAGCCGAATATAGTAAAGTAGTCTTCTTCGATTTTTAAATATTTCGCTAATTTTTTATGTGATTTTTAACTTTTTTCGCGTATTTTTTGACATTAGTAAAAGGAATTAGGTTTCAGTCTTTTAGCCCCAAGTACTAAATTTCGTCCTTGGCGATTTTTGAATTTTTCACGAACGTTTTTTTCCCCCTTTTTAAGACCCCTGTGATTAAAAGAGATTTTATCTCACATTTGAAGAAACTTTCGTCTTTAGAAAGGAAAATTTCTAGAAATTTTGATGTTTGATTCGCGACTTCTTCGTGTTATGAAGGAAAAAAGTCATGCGTAAAAGTTCAGTTTCTAATAGGGAAAAGTACAATGCAGCAAAGTTGGCGGAACACTCCTGTGATTTGATTTGACAAAAATGCATCTTCATATTTAGTAAGGATGTTAGGTAATTTTTATGTTAGATTGGTGAGTTTTCTATATTTTCGCGGAAAATGAGAAAATCAAATCAAAGCTTTTGTGTGTGTGTGTGTGTTTGAATGAAAGAAAAAGTTAAGGAAAAAATCCTTCAATTTACTGATTTCTTTCTTTCTTTTCTTTTTTTTTTCCTTGGAGAGAGAGTGTAAAAGGAACCCAGTTTCTATCTTTTATCCCAATATAGTAAAAATTTTGCCATCTGCGGCACGAATTTTTGACATCCCTAAAAGGAATCAGGTTTCAATCTTTTAGCTCAATATAGAAAATATGTCCATAGAAATTTCTGAATTTTTTACGAACGTTTTATGTGATTTTTAGCGTATTTTTGTCTTTCACGGCGATTTTTTCACATTCCAGTTACAATCTTTTGGCTCGATATAATCAATTTTCTCTCAGCAATTTTCAATTTTTGCCCAATTTTTTATAAGATTTTTACACTTTTGTTTTCGCGTTTTGCGCAGTTTTTTTTTTTTCTGAAACCGAAGAATTATTCAGTAGATTTTGCTGCTGTCATAATTAAGCTGAAGTGGAAAAATAACAAATTTGTTCCTGTAGCAATGTGAACTACGATGCTAAAAATTTTACTTTTATCTGGACACTATTACTTTTATCGAAAAAATCATCGAAATTCGAAAAATATCGAAAAATTCAATGATTGTTTGATTCAAGATCGGAGCGGGAATATCCGGAACAGGTTTACGCTACGGAAGGCAGTGAAAGCCCCCAATGAAGAACTCCAAAAAATAGGTTCTTTTTTTTAAAAAAGCAATTAGCGAAGCTCTGCTAGTAGATTAAATAAATACACAATGTAATTTATGTATAGTTAACATAAGTAATTTATCGAGACAAGAGAAATGAAATGTTCAAAACGAAACAGGTCGAACATAAGGGGATAGGCAGCATATGCAATGCACATAGATGCCCGCTTATTGGGGTCCTCAACGAGATTAAGAAGCATATATTTTTTGAACATTTGAAAAAAAAAAACTGAATTAAAAGTTTTGAATCTTGAGTTCCGAATTTTGCTCACTTTTAAGAGCGGCCCCCCCAAAAAGAAAATTTATAAAGTACTTAGAGCCTGCAAAACTTCTTTCATCTGAACACCTTTAAAAAGAATTGTAGCTATAGAAAAAAAGGGCATGTCTGTTTTGGTTAAAAGAAGTAATAGTATTAAGAATGTTTTTAACTTTATTGGGGTCCCAAACGAGATTAAAAAGCATATTTTTAAAACATTTGGATAATAAAAATTGGGCCTAAAAGTTTTGAATCTTGAGTTCCAACCTTTCCTCACTTTTATAGGCGGCCCCAAAAAAGTCAATTAAAAAAGTATTTAGAGCCTGCAAAATTTCTTTCATCGCACCTTTAAAAAGAATCGTGACTGTAGAAAGAAAGCACATTTGGTTGAAGGAAGTAATAGTATTAAGGAAGTTTTCAAACTTATTGTGGCCCCCAACGACATTAAAAAGCATATTTTTAAAACATTTGAATAATAAAAATGGGGTCTAAAAGTTTTTAATCTTGGGCTCCAACTTTTCCTCACGTTTATAGGGGGCCTTAAAAAAGACAATTCAAAAGAATTTAGAGCCTCCAAAATTTCTTTCATCAGGGAACCTTTAAAAAGAATGGTAGCTATAGAAAAAAAAAGGCATGTCTGTTTTGGTCAAAAGAAGTAATAGTATTAAGAAAGTTTTTAACCTTGTTGGAGCCCCCAACGATATTAAAAAGCACATTTTTAAAACATTTGAATAATAAAAATTGGGCCTAAAAGTTTTGAATCTTGAGTTCCAACTTTTCCTCACTTTTATAGGGGGCCCCAAAAAGGTTAATTAAAAAAGTATTTAGATCCTGCAAAATTTCTTTCATCTGGGCACCTTTAAAGAGACTATTGGCTATAGAAAGAAAGCACATATCTGTTTTGGTCAAAAGAAGTAATAGTATTAAGGAAGCTTTGAACCTTATTGGGGCCCCCCAACGAGATTAAAAAGCATATTTTTAAAACATTTTAATAAAAAGATGGGGCCTAAAAGTTTTGAATCTTAGGCTCAACTTTTCCCACCTTTATAGGGGCCCTAAAAAAGACAATCCAAAAGAATTTAGAGCCTGCAAAATTTCTTTCATCTGGGAACCTTTAAAGAGAATGCTGGTTATAGAAAGAAAGCACATTTGTTTGAAGGGACTGATAGTATTAAGGCAATTTTGAAACTTATTGGGACTTCCAACGAGTTTAAAAAACATGTTTTTTAAACATTTGAATAAAAAAGTGAGGTCTAAAAGTTTTTAATCTTGGGTTCCAACTTTTCTCCCCGTTTATAGGGGGCCCTAAAAAAGACAATTCAAAAAGAAATTAGAGCCTTCAAAATTTCTTTCATCTGGGAACCTTTAAAGAGAATACTGGCTATAGAAAGAAAGCGCATATCTGTTTTGGTCAAAAGAAGTAATAGTATTAAGAAAGTTTTGAACCTTGTTGGGGCCCCCAATGATATTAAGTAGCATATTTTTAAAACATTTGAATAATAAAAATGGGGCCTAAAAGTTTTGAGTTCCAACTTTTCCTCACTTTTATTGGGGGCCCCCAAAAAGGCAATTTAAAAAGTATTAAGAGCGGGCAAAATTTCTTTCATCTGGGCACCTTTAAAAAGAATAATGACTATAGAAAGGAAGCACAATTGGTTGAAGGAAGTAATAGTATAACGAAGTTTTGAAACTTATTGGGTTCCTAAGTGAGATTTAAAAGCATATTTTGAAAAATTTGAATAAAAAAAATGGGCTTAAAAGTTTTGAATCTTGGGCTCCAACTTTTTCGCACTTATATAGGGGCCCTAAAAAAGACAATTAAAAAAGTATCTAGAGCCTGCAAAATTTCTTTCATCTGGGCCCCTTTAAAAATTGGTTCCTGTAGAAAAAAAGCTCATATCTGTTTTGTTTGATGGAAGTAATAGTATTAAAAAAGTTTTGAACCTTTGGTTTCAACTTTTTCGCCCATTGATAGGTGCACCCCAAAAATACTAAAATGCCATTTTATTTTTTAAGTAGAACTTACAGCCTTCAAAAACTTTTATAAAGAATGGTGGATATAGAAGAAAAGCACATATCTGTTTTCTATTTCTAAATCTGATCAAGATCTTTGACAAAAAAAAATGAATTTCGATAAAACAAAATAAAATGTTATTAAAAATACATAAAAAAATAATTTAAAAAGTAAAAAAAAAAAAAAAAAAACATTCGGCTGAAAGGTACAATAGCTCACTATCGGGCCCCTGACTTTGCTCAGGCCCCCCCCAAATGGGGGGTATGGGGGGCGGTCGCTACGGCCCTGATACTCTGAAGCATGCATAAAAAATTCTTATTGCTTGAAATTTTCTCGTCTTCCGACGCCACGAAAAGATTCACCATGCTTCTCTCTAAAGAAGAGATATCTTCCGCTTCATTTCCCCTTAATCCATCCATCCTTCCAAATAAGGGAATAACGGAACACGATTATCCTCGCTTTGTCGGATTTAGAAGCTCAAAGACAATGTCAGAAAGCAAAAGCCATAAGATTTTTATGAGTTTCATGAAAAGAGTATATAGCGCTTGTTTTTTTTCTTTTTTTTTGGCAAGATACTACTCAGATTTTTAAGCATGTTACAGATTAAAAAAATATTTATAAATTTATATTCCCGACATTTTAAATTATAATATTAAAATAATTTTACTTTACAATATATACGATTAAACATATGCACAATATCTTATCTAGCGAGTTTTTATTTTAAATCGCGTGAAATTAAAACTATTTAGAGTTATTTAGACGAATTTAGAGAATTAAGACGTTCTTGACAGATAATTCTAATTTATTTTGTTTCCTTTTAAGTTGCTTAGAATTAGGACTGAATACTCTGAAGCATGCATAAAAAATTCTTATTGCTTGAAATTTTCTCGTCTTCCGACGCCACGAAAAGATTCACCATGCTTCTCTCTAACGAAGAGATATCTTCCGCTTCATTTCCCCTTAATCCATCCATCCTTCCAAATAAGGGAATAACGGAACACGATTATCCTCGCTTTGTCGGATTTAGAAGCTCAAAGACAATGTCAGAAAGCAAAAGCCATAAGATTTTTATGAGTTTCATGAAAAGAGTATATAGCGCTTGTATTTTTTCTTTTTTTTTTTTTTTTTTGGCAAGATACTACTCAGAATTTTAAGCATGCTACAGATTAAAAAAATATTTATAAATTTATATTCCCGACATTTTAAATTATAATATTAAAATAATTTTACTTTACAATATATACGATTAAACATATGCACAATATCTTATCTAGCAAGTTTTCATTTTAAATCGCGTGAAATTAAAAATATTTAGAGTTATTTAGAGGAATTTAGAGAATTAAGACGTTCTTGACAGATATTTCTAAATTCTTTTGTTTCCTTTTAAGTTGCTTAGAATTAGGACTGAATACTCTGAAGCATGCATAAAAAATTCTTATTACTTGAAATTTTCTCGTCTTCCGACGCCACGAAAAGATTCACCATGCTTCTCTCTAAAGAAGAGATATCTTCCGCTTCATTTCCCCTTAATCCATCCATCCTTCCAAATAAGGGAATAACGGAACACGATTATCCTCGCTTTGTCGGATTTAGAAGCTCAAAGACAATGTCAGAAAGCAAAAGCCATAAGATTTTTATGAGTTTCATGAAAAGAGTATATAGCGCTTGTTTTTTTTCTTTTTTTTTTTTTTGGCAAGATACTACTCAGAATTTTAAGCATGTTACAGATTAAAAAATATTTATAAATTTATATTCCCGACATTTTAAATTATAATATTAAAATAATTTTACTTTACAATATATACGATTAAACATATGCACAATATCTTATCTAGCAAGTTTTCATTTTAAATCGCGTGAAATTAAAAATATTTAGAGTTATTTAGACGAATTTAGAGAATTAAGACGTTCTTGACAGATATTTCTAATTTATTTTGTTTCCTTTTAAGTTGCTTAGAATTAGGACTGAATACTCTGAAGCATGCATAAAAAATTCTTATTACTTGAAATTTTCTCGTCTTCCGACGCCACGAAAAGATTCACCATGCTTCTCTCTAAAGAAGAGATATCTTCCGCTTCATTTCCCCTTAATCCATCCATCCTTCCAAATAAGGGAATAACGGAACACGATTATCCTCGCTTTGTCGGATTTAGAAGCTCAAAGACAATGTCAGAAAGCAAAAGCCATAAGATTTTTATGAGTTTCATGAAAAGAGTATATAGCGCTTGTTTTTTTTCTTTTTTTTTGGCAAGATACTACTCAGATTTTTAAGCATGTTACAGATTAAAAAAATATTTATAAATTTATATTCCCGACATTTTAAATTATAATATTAAAATAATTTTACTTTACAATATATACGATTAAACATATGCACAATATCTTATCTAGCGAGTTTTTATTTTAAATCGCGTGAAATTAAAAATATTTAGAGTTATTTAGACGAATTTAGAGAATTAAGACGTTCTTGACAGATAATTGTAATTTATTTTGTTTCCTTTTAAGTTGCTTAGAATTAGGACTGAATACTCTGAAGCATGCATAAAAAATTCTTATTACTTGAAATTTTCTCGTCTTCCGACGCCACGAAAAGATTCACCATGCTTCTCTCTAAAGAAGAGATATCTTCCGCTTCATTTCCCCTTAATCCATCTATCCTTCCAAATAAGGGAACAACGGAACACGATTATCCTCGCTTTGTCGGATTTAGAAGCTCAAAGACAATGTCAGAAAGCAAAAGCCATAAGATTTTTATGAGTTTCATGAAAAGAGTATATAGCGCTTGTTTTTTTTTTTTTTTTTTTTTTTTTTGGCAAGATACTATTCAGAATTTTAAGCATGTTACAGATAAAAAAATATTTATAAATTTATATTCCCGACATTTTAAATTATAATATTAAAATAATTTTACTTTACAATATATACGATTAAACATATGCACAATATCTTATCTAGCGAGTTTTTATTTTAAATCGCGTGAAATTAAAACTATTTAGAGTTATTTAGACGCATTTAGAGAATTAAGACGTTCTTGACAGATAATTCTAATTTATTTTGTTTCCTTTTAAGTTGCTTAGAATTAGGACTGAATACTCTGAAGCATGCATAAAAAATTCTTATTGCTTGAAATTTTCTCGTCTTCCGACGCCACGAAAAGATTCACCATGCTTCTCTCTAAAGAAGAGATATCTTCCGCTTCACTTCCCCTTAATCCATCCATCCTTCCAAATAAGGGAATAACGGAACACGATTATCCTCGCTTTGTCGGATTTAGAAGCTCAAAGACAATGTCAGAAAGCAAAAGCCATAAGATTTTTATGAGTTTCATGAAAAAAGTATATAGAGCTTGTTTTTTTTTTTTTTTTTTTTTTTTTTTTTTTGGCAAGATACTATTCAGAATTTTAAGCATGTTACAGATTAAAAAAATATTTATAAATTTATATTCCCGACATTTTAAATTATAATATTAAAATAATTTTACTTTACAATATATACGATTAAACATATGCACAATATCTTATCTAGCGAGTTTTTATTTTAAATCGCGTGAAATTAAAACTATTTAGAGTTATTTAGACGAATTTAGAGAATTAAGACGTTCTTGACAGATAATTCTAATTTATTTTGTTTCCTTTTAAGTTGCTTAGAATTAGGACTGAATACTCTGAAGCATGCATAAAAAATTCTTATTGCTTGAAATTTTCTCGTCTTCCGACGCCACGAAAAGATTCACCATGCTTCTCTCTAAAGAAGAGATATCTTCCGCTTCATTTCCCCTTAATCCATCCATCCTTCCAAATAAGGGAATAACGGAACACGATTATCCTCGCTTTGTCGGATTTAGAAGCTCAAAGACAATGTCAGAAAGCAAAAGCCATAAGATTTTTATGAGTTTCATGAAAAAAGTATATAGAGCTTGTTTTTTTTTTTTGTTTTTTTTTTTTTTTGGCAAGATACTATTCAGAATTTTAAGCATGTTACAGATTAAAAAAATATTTATAAATTTATATTCCCGACATTTTAAATTATAATATTAAAATAATTTTACTTTACAATATATACGATTAAACATATGCACAATATCTTATCTAGCGAGTTTTTATTTTAAATCGCGTGAAATTAAAACTATTTAGAGTTATTTAGACGAATTTAGAGAATTAAGACGTTCTTGACAGATAATTCTAATTTATTTTGTTTCCTTTTAAGTTGCTTAGAATTAGGACTGAATACTCTGAAGCATGCATAAAAAATTCTTATTGCTTGAAATTTTCTCGTCTTCCGACGCCACGAAAAGATTCACCATGCTTCTCTCTAACGAAGAGATATCTTCCGCTTCATTTCCCCTTAATCCATCCATCCTTCCAAATAAGGGAATAACGGAACACGATTATCCTCGCTTTGTCGGATTTAGAAGCTCAAAGACAATGTCAGAAAGCAAAAGCCATAAGATTTTTATGAGTTTCATGAAAAGAGTATATAGCGCTTGTATTTTTTCTTTTTTTTTTTTTTTTTTTTTGGCAAGATACTACTCAGAATTTTAAGCATGTTACAGATTAAAAAAATATTTATAAATTTATATTCCCGACATTTTAAATTATAATATTAAAATAATTTTACTTTACAATATATACGATTAAACATATGCACAATATCTTATCTAGCGAGTTTTTATTTTAAATCGCGTGAAATTAAAACTATTTAGAGTTATTTAGACGAATTTAGAGAATTAAGACGTTCTTGACAGATAATTCTAATTTATTTTGTTTCCTTTTAAGTTGCTTAGAATTAGGACTGAATACTCTGAAGCATGCATAAAAAATTCTTATTACTTGAAATTTTCTCGTCTTCCGACGCCACGAAAAGATTCACCATGCTTCTCTCTAAAGAAGAGATATCTTCCGCTTCATTTCCCCTTAATCCATCTATCCTTCCAAATAAGGGAACAACGGAACACGATTATCCTCGCTTTGTCGGATTTAGAAGCTCAAAGACAATGTCAGAAAGCAAAAGCCATAAGATTTTTATGAGTTTCATGAAAAGAGTATATAGCGCTTGTTTTTTTTTTTTTTTTTTTTTTTTTTGGCAAGATACTATTCAGAATTTTAAGCATGTTACAGATAAAAAAATATTTATAAATTTATATTCCCGACATTTTAAATTATAATATTAAAATAATTTTACTTTACAATATATACGATTAAACATATGCACAATATCTTATCTAGCGAGTTTTTATTTTAAATCGCGTGAAATTAAAACTATTTAGAGTTATTTAGACGCATTTAGAGAATTAAGACGTTCTTGACAGATAATTCTAATTTATTTTGTTTCCTTTTAAGTTGCTTAGAATTAGGACTGAATACTCTGAAGCATGCATAAAAAATTCTTATTGCTTGAAATTTTCTCGTCTTCCGACGCCACGAAAAGATTCACCATGCTTCTCTCTAAAGAAGAGATATCTTCCGCTTCACTTCCCCTTAATCCATCCATCCTTCCAAATAAGGGAATAACGGAACACGATTATCCTCGCTTTGTCGGATTTAGAAGCTCAAAGACAATGTCAGAAAGCAAAAGCCATAAGATTTTTATGAGTTTCATGAAAAAAGTATATAGAGCTTGTTTTTTTTTTTTTTTTTTTTTTTTTTTTTTTTGGCAAGATACTATTCAGAATTTTAAGCATGTTACAGATTAAAAAAATATTTATAAATTTATATTCCCGACATTTTAAATTATAATATTAAAATAATTTTACTTTACAATATATACGATTAAACATATGCACAATATCTTATCTAGCGAGTTTTTATTTTAAATCGCGTGAAATTAAAACTATTTAGAGTTATTTAGACGAATTTAGAGAATTAAGACGTTCTTGACAGATAATTCTAATTTATTTTGTTTCCTTTTAAGTTGCTTAGAATTAGGACTGAATACTCTGAAGCATGCATAAAAAATTCTTATTGCTTGAAATTTTCTCGTCTTCCGACGCCACGAAAAGATTCACCATGCTTCTCTCTAAAGAAGAGATATCTTCCGCTTCATTTCCCCTTAATCCATCCATCCTTCCAAATAAGGGAATAACGGAACACGATTATCCTCGCTTTGTCGGATTTAGAAGCTCAAAGACAATGTCAGAAAGCAAAAGCCATAAGATTTTTATGAGTTTCATGAAAAAAGTATATAGAGCTTGTTTTTTTTTTTTGTTTTTTTTTTTTTTTGGCAAGATACTATTCAGAATTTTAAGCATGTTACAGATTAAAAAAATATTTATAAATTTATATTCCCGACATTTTAAATTATAATATTAAAATAATTTTACTTTACAATATATACGATTAAACATATGCACAATATCTTATCTAGCGAGTTTTTATTTTAAATCGCGTGAAATTAAAACTATTTAGAGTTATTTAGACGAATTTAGAGAATTAAGACGTTCTTGACAGATAATTCTAATTTATTTTGTTTCCTTTTAAGTTGCTTAGAATTAGGACTGAATACTCTGAAGCATGCATAAAAAATTCTTATTGCTTGAAATTTTCTCGTCTTCCGACGCCACGAAAAGATTCACCATGCTTCTCTCTAACGAAGAGATATCTTCCGCTTCATTTCCCCTTAATCCATCCATCCTTCCAAATAAGGGAATAACGGAACACGATTATCCTCGCTTTGTCGGATTTAGAAGCTCAAAGACAATGTCAGAAAGCAAAAGCCATAAGATTTTTATGAGTTTCATGAAAAGAGTATATAGCGCTTGTATTTTTTCTTTTTTTTTTTTTTTTTTTTTTGGCAAGATACTACTCAGAATTTTAAGCATGTTACAGATTAAAAAAATATTTATAAATTTATATTCCCGACATTTTAAATTATAATATTAAAATAATTTTACTTTACAATATATACGATTAAACATATGCACAATATCTTATCTAGAAAGTTTTCATTTTAAATCGCGTGAAATTAAAAATATTTAGAGTTATTTAGAGGAATTTAGAGAATTAAGACGTTCTTGACAGATATTTCTAAATTATTTTGTTTCCTTTTAAGTTGCTGAGAATTAGGACTGAATACTCTGAAGCATGCATAAAAAATTCTTATTACTTGAAATTTTCTCGTCTTCCGACGCCACGAAAAGATTCACCATGCTTCTCTCTAAAGAAGAGATATCTTCCGCTTCATTTCCCCTTAATCCATCCATCCTTCCAAATAAGGGAATAACGGAACACGATTATCCTCGCTTTGTCGGATTTAGAAGCTCAAAGACAATGTCAGAAAGCAAAAGCCATAAGATTTTTATGAGTTTCATGAAAAGAGTATATAGCGCTTGTTTTTTTTCTTTTTTTTTTTTTTTTTTGGCAAGATACTACTCAGAATTTTAAGCATGTTACAGATTAAAAAATATTTATAAATTTATATTCCCGACATTTTAAATTATAATATTAAAATAATTTTACTTTACAATATATACGATTAAACATATGCACAATATCTTATCTAGCAAGTTTTCATTTTAAATCGCGTGAAATTAAAAATATTTAGAGTTATTTAGACGAATTTAGAGAATTAAGACGTTCTTGACAGATATTTCTAATTTATTTTGTTTCCTTTTAAGTTGCTTAGAATTAGGACTGAATACTCTGAAGCATGCATAAAAAATTCTTATTACTTGAAATTTTCTCGTCTTCCGACGCCACGAAAAGATTCACCATGCTTCTCTCTAAAGAAGAGATATCTTCCGCTTCATTTCCCCTTAATCCATCCATCCTTCCAAATAAGGGAATAACGGAACACGATTATCCTCGCTTTGTCGGATTTAGAAGCTCAAAGATAATGTCAGAAAGCAAAAGCCATAAGATTTTTATGAGTTTCATGAAAAGAGTATATAGCGCTTGTTTTTTTTCTTTTTTTTTGGCAAGATACTACTCAGATTTTTAAGCATGTTACAGATTAAAAAAATATTTATAAATTTATATTCCCGACATTTTAAATTATAATATTAAAATAATTTTACTTTACAATATATACGATTAAACATATGCACAATATCTTATCTAGCGAGTTTTTATTTTAAATCGCGTGAAATTAAAAATATTTAGAGTTATTTAGACGAATTTAGAGAATTAAGACGTTCTTGACAGATAATTGTAATTTATTTTGTTTCCTTTTAAGTTGCTTAGAATTAGGACTGAATACTCTGAAGCATGCATAAAAAATTCTTATTACTTGAAATTTTCTCGTCTTCCGACGCCACGAAAAGATTCACCATGCTTCTCTCTAAAGAAGAGATATCTTCCGCTTCATTTCCCCTTAATCCATCCATCCTTCCAAATAAGGGAATAACGGAACACGATTATCCTCGCTTTGTCGGATTTAGAAGCTCAAAGACAATGTCAGAAAGCAAAAGCCATAAGATTTTTATGAGTTTCATGAAAAGAGTATATAGCGCTTTTTTTTTCTTTTTTTTTGGCAAGATACTACTCAGAATTTTAAGCATGTTACAGATTAAAAATATATATATAAATTTATATTCCCGACATTTTAAATTATAATATTAAAATAATTTTACTTTACAATATATACCATTAAACATATGCACAATATCTTATCTAGCGAGTTTTTATTTTAAATCGCGTGAAATTAAAAATATTTAGAGTTATTTAGACGAAATTAGAGAAATAAGACGTTCTTGACAGATATTTGTAATTTATGTTATTTCCTTTTAAGTTGCTTAGAATTAGGACTGAAGACTCTGAAGCATGCATAAAAAATTCTTATTACTTGACATTTTCTGGTTTTTAAAAGCCACGAAAAGATTCACCATGCTTCACTCTAAAGAAGAGATATCTTCCGCTTCATTCCCCCTCAATCCATCCATCCTTCCAAATAAGGGAACACGATTATCCTCGCTTTGTCGGATTTGAGAAGCTCAAAGACAATCTCAGTAAACAAAAGCCATAAGACTTTAAGGAGTTTCATGAAAAGGGTATACAGCATGTTTTTGTTTTTTTTTACCAAGATACTGCTCAGAATTTTAAGCATGTTGCGGATTAAAAAAAATTATAAATTTATATTCTCGACATTTTAAATTATCCTTCTAAAACTGGTGAAATGCGAAGTAAATACACAGATGACCCCCATGATATCCATTGTTGTTTAGGCAAAGACACTCAAATACAATGTGAGTAAGCAAAAGCCATAAGATTTTTTATCAACGTCTATAACGAGAGTAGGTGGCGTGATTGTATTCGAAAGATACGGTTCGGAACGTCATCTTAACTTATAATATTTTAATTTTTAATTTAATCGAAGAATTACGTATTTGACTAATATTTGTAATTTTCTATTTTGTTAATTTTCATAATTCTCTTTGAATTATGAATATAAACGCATGCATAAAAAATTCTTATTACTTTAAATTTTTTCGTTTTCCAACGCCACGAACAGATTCACCATGTTTCTTTCAAAAGAAGAGATATCTTCCGCTTAATTCTCCTCTATCCACCCGTCCTTCCAAATAAGGGAACACGATTATCCTCGCTTTGTTGGACTAGAGACACTCAATGACAATGTCAGTAAGCAAACGTCATAGTTAGATTTTAGAATTTCGTCAAAAAGCAATCGTATTTTTTTCACTAATGTGAAAAAATCAGCTCAATACTTAAAAAAGCGCTAAAAATCGCATTTAAAAATCTAAACAAAATATAGTAAATCGGGCTTCGAAGTGCAAATTTTCATATATAGACGTACCTCTTCCCCAAATTTTGTAGCTCTACGTGCAGCGGTCTCTTCAGAACACCGTCGACACACTCACACACAAACTTCTTTCCTTATTATTATAGATATTTATATATACGACTGAAACATATATATAATACCTTATGCAACAAATTTTAATTTTTAATGACGTGAAATTTAAAATATTTAGATAATTTTTTTTATATTGTTCTAAACATACAGGAATTCCCTCCCGCCGTGTCATTGAAAGTTTTTACAATTACGTGAATGTTCCATTATAAAAAAAATTATAACCATCACTCTAGAATATCGCGCCTATTTTCATTTATTCATTTTCTGTCTGCTTTTATTCTGATAATGACAGCTACGCTGGGGTAACCTCAGAGGTTTTTATTACTGCTAGTGAAGATTTTGATCTATACGAAGATAAGAAAAAATATATAACTTTATCATTCGGATTTATTTCTATAGCTATGGCGTGTTAATTTTAAAAGTAAGAGAAGCAAGACGTTCTTGACAGATATTTCTAATTTATTTTATTTCCTTTTAAGTTTCTTAGAATTAGGACTGAAGACTCTGAAGCATGCATAAAAAATTCTTATTACTTCAAATTCTCTCTTATCCAACGCCATGAACAGGACTCACCATGTTTTCTCTCTAAAGAAGAGATATCTTCCGCTTCATGCCCTCTATCCGTCCATCCTTCCAAATAAGGGAATACGATTACCCACACGTTGTTGGATTGGACGCTCAAAGACAATGTCAGTAAGCAAAAGTCATAAGATTTTTATGAACTTCATGAAAAGAGATTGTAGCGCGTTTTTATTATTATTATTATTATTATTGGTAAGATACTACTCAGAATTTTAAGCATGTTGTGGATTAAAAAAATAATAATAAATAAAATATAAATTTATATTCCCTTCATTTTAAATTATAATATTTTGAAAATAATTTTATTTTATATATTTATATATTCCATTAAAAACAATTTATAACAATCACTCTAGAATATCGCGTCTATTTTCATTTATTCATTTTGTGACTAAAGATGCTGAAGCAGGCATAAGAAAATTTTTATTATTTGAAATTCTTTTTTCTCTAACGCCACGAATCACCATGTTTCTGTCTAAAGAAGAAATATCTTCCGCTTCAATTCTCCTCTATCCGTCCCATATGAGGGGAAATGCGAAATGGAAACACGATCCTCCGTTACGATCTGCGTTGTTGGATTAGACACGCTCAAAGACAATGTCAGTAAACAAAAGTCGTAAGGTTTTTATGTCATTCAGCAAGAACCATAAGTTTTTTATGAACTATTATGATAGTAAGTGGTGCGATTACTTGGTAAGATACAACATGCAACTTAAAGCTGACGTTGCGGACTTAGCATATCTGAATCCCACTGTTTTCGACCATTATCTTAATTTAAAGTATTTTAAAAGTAATTTCGTTTCATAAAAACTCATTTATACGATTGAAACAAATATAATATCATGTGTTACAATTTTTAATTTTTAACAACGCGAAGTTTAAAATATTTATAGTTGTATACAACTATGAATATAGGTTTATGTACGTTGTATTGAGCATTAAAGTTACCTTTTCAACCTTATCATATTTCTTGAAGAGAATTTGGGAACATATGTTATATATTCCCGCGGCCGCCGGTTTCCCTTTGGTTGCGAACAAGTACATATGGGTTTGTAATTATTCCAAGTGGGCGAAAAATGTCCGGGCCAGGATTCAAGCCAGGGATCTCTTGGCTGAAATTGGCAATGCTCTGCCAACTGAGCTATGCCGAACGAATCTGGACCAACTTATTTATCAATATTATTTTTCATTATTTACCAATTAATCTTAGTGTTAATATAAGTACATATTGTTAATTTGATTGTTGTCTGAATAACGTTGTTCGCCGTCAGTGTTACGTTTCTTTATAGTTTATTGTTGCAGTGTACAATTGTACATTCTTACGTCATTAAACTTAAAAATCATTTTTAACTGTAGAACATAAATACTGATCACGTCAAGCAAGCGAAGCATTAATATAGCACAGTGGTAACTCAATACGGTAAAAACTCGCAGACCCCAGCAAATGCAATCAGAGATGATGTCAAGTTATCAAAACTATAGAGTTTTGCGTAATTAGAAATTGGTTATTCTCACCTCGCCATTTTACTTAGACATCTTACTTGTAATCAAAGTTCAGCACATTACGGGACACAGAAATGTATAACATACACTGAAACAAGTTTTAAATAATTTATACATGTTAGGTACGAATTTGAGTATTTTTAGTCAATTGGAACGAAACTATACTTTTTCCGTTCTTTATCTTAAAGATACAAAAGTGTTGAATTATTCAGATGTTTATCATCACAAATTACCTGCACAATCTAAATTTTGCATTAAAAATTATAGCACTGGGAAATTTTCTAATTGATATTTTATATAGAATTACTTAATTTAAATATACTCTCTTTTTTAAAGCATTATTACATTTTATAATTAATATTTATACCTCATTTAGAACAAATGCAAATATTTTATCACTAAGGTTTCTCAACGATTAATACAATTTTGTAAAACATCGATCTTTCGCAATCTTCATTTTCTTTCTCCGTTTTAATTAGAGTTAAAAAAGCATTAGAATTAATATATAAAATACAAAAAAAACCCATATATACTAGTTAAAATTAAATTTCACCCATTTTCATAAGACAATGTGTAAGCCTTTAACACCAAGTCCATAACCGTTTGCATATAAGCAACCTTTACATGGATAGGGACATGGGGAAAAATCCTACGCAGTGATTGGCTAGTCGGTTCTTTCGTCTATTTAATCCGGTTTTAAAAGGCGTTTGTTTTGTTGATACTTGTCATAAAGAAGCGTAAATGTCCATTTTTATTTAAGACTGGTTATTATAACCACTGAACTAGCAAGTATACACTTAGAGACTGAAACGAACTATGTACTTTACAGCCCCCAACCTCATTCCAGCTGGAATTGTTTATAGTATTGTATTGAAATAAATTATGTCCCGTATAGTAATCATTCCGTATTTGTTGCAGCTACGTTTTAAACATGCATATAAAGCATTGTAAATATTAATCCAGGTAATGTTGAATTTCTGGAGTTTATTCGATTTTGAGTTGCTTTATCAGATACGATAAACAAAATTAGAAAACGGAATTAAAAAATTGTCCACAAATTGACATTTTTTTTCTTCGTGCATGTAAATAACGATGTTAATCAGCCATAAAGCCATGGAATTACTACTCTTTTTCAGTACATCGAAAAACTGTGGTCGTGACGTGTGACGTTGGCTCATACTATTAGCTAATCAACTCACAAGATTCTTTCCCATGTCTATCCGTGTAAAGGTTGCTTATATGCCAACCGTTTGCTCTCCAAGCTTTTTTTCCATGGCGGAACTATCAACTCCGTGACATTTTTAAATAAAATAAAATATGGTCTTATGTAGTCAAATTGAAAATAATTTTTTTATTTGAATGTTTTATATATTTTTACATGTTAGAAATATGATATTTAAATCTTATGCTCTATAGTTCTGTTGGGTATGGTATTTTATAAAACTCTCACCAAGGTGCATTGCAGGCTTTTTGGGACAAGTGACACAAAATGGCGTGTTTATTTGGAATACGCCGGTGCTGAGGAAATACTCTAAGGCACTCTTATGGCCGTCAAAAACAACACCTTTAATACTAGTTTTATTATCCTTATTATATTGTTATAACATTACTTTGCCAAAAAAGAGCATATCGAATAACAGTGCCTTTTTTATAATGCTAAATTTTGTTTATGATACATATCAGTCAGTTTTATCTTCATAAAAAATTGTTATAAAATACATTTTGGATACTTCCTTTTATCACATCTGTACAGACTAAAGTTAGATCACTTCATTAATGTAAATAATAGAACGGTAAGTAAGAACCAAGGTTGAAATTAATGTAAATTGTTCATGTAAATTAAGATGGTGAGTGAGACTCACCGTTGGAGTTGATGCAAGGAATAGCGTGGTGAGTGAGACTTACCGCTGGAGTGCAAAGGGTTAAACATACCAGGTACTTCTTTTATTTTTTCACTCGAAATGAAGAGAATTTGTGTTGTTGTTCGAATACCGTTGTTCGCCGTCAGTGTTACGTTTTCTTATAGTTCATTGTTGCAAAGTACAATTGTAAATTCTTACGTCATCAAACTTAAAAATCTTTTTTATCCTTCGATACATCTTTTTCGACGCGAATACTGATCACGTCAACCAGGCAAAGATTTAGCATAGCACAGTAAGATAGAATCATTTTAGACATACATTAGACCTAGATTAAAATACGTACAAATTAATATTCTTACGCCATCAAACATATAATTTTAATCTCTGGATGCATTATTTTGACGCGAAACATTAGACCTACATTGAAACATTTCTAATATGCTACATTACTAATATTTATGTACATATATGACATATATTACATTTGTACATACATTATATATGTTACACACATATATTTCAATCATTTACATAGATATATTACATACATATACATATATACCATTTACATCAGGGGTGTCAAACTGTGGCCCGCCAAATACCACTAAAATTTTAAAGAAATTGCCTACAAGTTGAATCGCAGAAATTCGACGATTAGATAAGGCAAAGATAACTATAAAATTTTAGTGGTATCCGGCGGGCCACAGTTTGACACCCCTGATTTACGTATATACATTTACATACATTAACAGACAAATTTAAGTATTTTGAGCGATATGCAAGGAAGAGATAATCTTTCCTTCTAAATTTTGAAGATACAAAAGTGGTGCATGGTTAATATTTTTAACTTTATGAAATTGCCTGAATATACACTTCATTTTTCATTAATTTTTATAAATTCTTAAATTTTACAACTGATATTTGAAACTCATTAAGGACAAATGAGAAATTTTTTGAACACAAACCATTCTCAACGGAAAATATTATTTGTAAAACCTCGATCCTTCACATCCTTCATTTGCTTGAACCGTATTAATTAGCGTCAGAAAAGCATAAAAAATACCAAACAAGCTGCAATTAATAAAATCTACCTACTTTACAAATCAACTTGTGAACCTTGATCTGAGCATTTATTAAGCATGCGTTGTACTTTTCTCACCTTTCCACTCTACATGAAGATTTTTTCTTTTATCCTAATCAGGGCTGGCTTTTTGCCGGCAGAAAAGGGTTTCTGCCGTGCCAGTGGCAGAAAGTGGTTACAACCGGTTTTAACCGGCAGAAATTGGCAACAACTGGCATAAACACATTTTATACATAATCTGAGACTTTTTTACTAGTATTAAATTCCTTAAGTACATTTTTTTCAGTATAAATAACAAATGAAATATTGTGGGTAGTTTTAATTAAAAAATAAATAGATTTGTATTAGAAAAAATGAGTTATGTAGCAGATAAAATTTTTGTTATAATATGATTGTATAATTTTATATGTAAACAATTATTAGAGTATTTTAAAATTTCAGTTTAAAAATCAAATACAAAACTATATCCAATACTTATTTTAAATTAAACAATGAAAAGAAAAGAAAAATAATCAAAACTTATTCAGAATACTTTTCTGTAATTTAATGTAATAATTTAATAATAACAGTAAAAATATACCTCTCATAGAAATGTTAGTTATATGTGGATCTTGTAATTCCATGGATTTAAAAAACATTTCATTTAAATACAATATTCAAAGGAACAAATTTGACTTTTTTTTTTTCAATTTAAGACTGTTAGTTGAAAATATTCCAACTAGATTTTGCACTTACAACACAAACAAATACAAAAGTTCAAAGAAGATTTAATACAGTAATAACCGACAACCATATGCAAGCTTAATTACTTCATCCTAAGTATATGAGATCGAAATTGACATATGAACATAAAGAAAAGGCAAGGAAATTGCTTTCTGGTATTAATCCCAATTTTGTACCATATATAATATCATTTAAAGCAAAATCAACTCCTGTCCCAGAAACACATTTCTCGAAGGAAACTCTAGAAAATGTCTTGCCTTCTGTGTGGTGGTCGTTTTTAAAAACGAATACTGGTGAAAATGAGGATTTTTCAAATTTTGCATCCTCAATAATGACATTGCCAGCAAGTAATGACAGTCTTGAAAGAATATTTTCAAACTTTTCTTTTATTCGGAACAAATTAAGAAACAGTCTGTGTTCAGAAAGATTAGCAAAATTTATCCTGTGCTATGGAATGTTCTGTGGAAAAAGTAATAATAGTACATTTGAGTGGCAATTTTGTTCTTTCAATATTGTAAAATAATTGTGCAAGACAGGGTTGCAAAAAAGCCGGCTAAAATTAAAAAAAGGCAGGCCGGTGGCTTTTATTGGTTTTAACCAGCTTTTTTTGGCCAAAATTGGCCTTTATTGGCCATAATTGGCTTTTAAACAATGAAGCATTGTAATTATAAACTACACATTTTAAAGTGTTTTTAATTAGTTTTAATGACATTTAATTGATTTTGAGTTTCATAAGTAACTGAATTTCTCAATAATGAGGACATTAATACTGGAATAAAGCTTATATAATTTTGCTAGTAATTTGTAGTCAGAATTGCAAATATGTCAGCTAAATTTTAAAAGGGCCATACCAACTGCCATTTTTTTTTCATTTTTACTGCTTTATAAAATTAAAGAGGACAATGGTTACTTAGTTACATGTTTTATTACTTAATTTTAAGAGCTATTAATATACAAATCTTATTTTATTCCTAGTAAACATTTAAAATTATATGTAGTCATAAAAACACCATTTCTCACTATTAAAAACATTATGAATAGCATATGCATCGGAGTTGTAGTGGGTAGCTGCCCGGGTACCCACCCAGCTGCCCGCCCGGGCTGGGTTTTTTTTTTATAAAAAACCCGGGTTTTTTTAAATATATTTCTGGAAAGGAACAAATGATATATTTGTTAACAGTTTATGGTTATTTTGTTTTATTTATTCACTTCTTTGAATCTTAGAAAATATATTTGTACTAATTTACTTGCACTTTTAGATTGGGAACCCTATAACTTTAAAACGTTTTAGCTTTAAATTTAAAATGTAAATTTAAGCTTTTCAGTTAGCTTCAAAAGTATTATATTTATTAAATTATTTTATGTATTTTTTGACGATTATTCTGAAAATGACCTTCATTTTTAACCATCATGTCAGGAAAATTATATAAAAAAAAGTTTTACATCTGTTTTATAGTACCAGATTTTTGCTATATTTTAACTTTGGCATTTACGATTTGCAAAAAAATTATAACGTGATGGTTAAAAATGAAGGTCATTTTCAGATTCAGTGCTAAAAAGGAGATAAAAATCAATTATCAAAGGTTAAAAAACTCAGCCATCTCCTCTATTTTATAGTATCTGATTTTTGTTATTTTTTAACTTTGACAATTTATGATTTGCAAAACATCCTGAGATGATGGTAAAAAATTAAGGTAATTCTCAAATTCAGTGCTAAAAATTACACAAAAGTTAAAAAACACAACCATAACAGTCTTGTGTTATCTAATTTAAAAAAAAAAAAATTTAACTTCTTGTCGGTAATCTATTTGAAATTTTGTGCGTTATCCTGTAAAATAAGTATGAATGGTAACCACCAAAAATCATATTAGATTATCATCGGATTTACATCAGTATATATGTAAAATTTAATCTCGATCGGATATTTGAAAGTGAGTGAAATTTAAGAGTACAAATTTTGAACTGGGAAAACATACATACGATCGTTGAAGTTAAATAAAATAACATAATATTTGTTAAAAGAAATAGTCTCAAATCCTTACAAAATAAAACATATGTTAAAATACAATAATTTTAGCCAATCTGAAACTTAATAAAAGTTAACTCAATTGTAACGCTCATACTATTTTTTTTTTTTAAGCGCAGATACACATGAAAATTTCTTTGAAATTTTAAGCACTTAGTATATGACCTCTCAAAGCATGGCCAAACTCATTTGTGTTCAGATGCAGAAAAGTGGTATAAGTCATGCATTTTTAAAGTTTCATAACTCAGTCAATTTTAGTTTTATATGAACAGTACTCTTTTTGTCTTACTTGTCAGTGTAATAGGAAAATTTTAGTAAATATAACTTATAGGACCCGGGGGGGGGTATAAAAACTTAAATTTTGTAATTTTTTAAGAAATGTTTTTATTGATCCAAATTGCTTTTAAAATATTTCTTTGCCTCAATTTAAAACATTTTTTGTAATCTGAATTATATGTCTATGACTAACGATTTAGAAATTAGCCATTGGACACCGTTGAGAGTGGACACCCTGTATATACATATAACATATAAGAAAATTTTTTTGTTGTAAGATATTTTTTTTATCAACGTTTACTATCTCATGTTAATTTCAAAGGAGCAAGTTTTTTTTAAGTTATATTTTATTAAATAACACACTATTGATAGCTTTGCAAAATTTTAAAAATTTGTTTGTTATAGGGATCATATGTGTGTATTTTAAGAACAGAGAAAAATATTGAGATCCTTATTAAGACTATGAAGTCATTCCCATCTATAAGACTATGAAGCGTTTACAAAGATTGTATTTTAGATCAGGATTGCCACTTATTTCGACAATCAAATTCCTTGCGCTTTCCTAAGCAAAAAATTAAATTTTCCCCGAGTAATTCCTCTGAGAATTTTCAAAATTTCAACGGATAAATTTTGAAAAGTACCAAAATTTAGTAAAATTTCTTGTTTTTAATACTCATTTCTAAATTCCCTCAGTTTTTCCAGTTTTCCCTATACAGTGGCAACCCTGAAAATTATTATTTGTGAGGAAGGTGGAATCATAGTCCCCATTTTGGCATTTTAACCCAATTTACCCGGGGAAAATTGCCCATTTAACCCGGGTTTTTTTAATAAAACCCGCCCGGGCTGGGTTTTTAACAAAAAACCCGGGTTTTTTACAACCCTGAATGCATGAATATGCTTAGCAACAAACTTTTCAAAATTTTATTTAGAGATTTTTTTTTCTTGTTTAAATGCTCTATTTTTTATACACTTATGTACCACTCTCCTCAAGTATTACACCCTTTCTAATTTCTCTTTTAACATATAACTTAATCTCCCCATATGGACACATAAGAATGTTTCCATTTTGATGTGCTACATTTTGTCATTAATTAAATATAATCTTTAAAATGTGTAGTATATGTGGAGCTATGTAATATAGAATTTCAAAACACCAGTTTGGAGCCTAACTTATATTCTTTTCAATGTTTATATATATATATATGTATATATATATTTTTTTTTTCCCCAGACATAATGCCTTCTAGAAGTTATTTATTTGACTTATTTTTTTGACAAAATTTAATAAAAATCCATAACTTCTTTTAGTAGAAAATATTTATAAGTGCATTAAAAATTAATTGATCCAAATTTAAAACGAATTAACTGTAAACCAACTTCAAAAATTAAAAGCCGGCTTTTTTTAAGTGGTTAAAACCAAAAAAAGCCGGCGGGCTTTTTTTGGCCTGGCTAAAAGCCGGCAACCCTGGTACAAGATAGTTCATTAATTTCTTTTTTCTGTTATTTATTGTGCTTCAATTATTTACTTGTATGTTTTCACAAGAATCATAATCTTTAAGTTATTGCATTGCATTATTTATTTAAAAATACTCTGGAAAACACATTTGTTAAAATATCACAGAATTTTTTGTAATTTTTTTTTCTTTTAAATAGAAATTCAACTCTAAACAATAATATTAATAGTTAAACTTTTACAGCATCAGACTACCATTATGAAAATTTCTGTTTTTCAAGTGAAAGAAAATTAGTATTGTCAGGCTAGCTCAGTTTCAAATCACACAGAAATTTCACATAATTCCAAAATAACACGTTCTCGGGGTATAACTTTTTAAATATTTTTTATTTAATCTTGATAAGACGACACATCACAAATAGAACGGCACATAACACATAAAATAATAACACGGATATAACTTTTTACATTTTAGCACATCTCAAACAGAACACAACTACAGTCAACGCTGTAACAGAAAACTCTCCAACTCACAGCATTTCTCATTCGGCAAAGCTCACGGAAAACGGTCATGTGACTGCCGGTAGAGTCTATTTGTTTTAAAACGGGTGGCGCGCGTTACATCCTCCCCCTCTGTTTCCGATTTACGTCTCGGAGAGGAAACAGGATGCTTTCTGGGTCTTCCTCTTTTCCTTAAGGGTGCAACTGGAATAGTTTCAGTTTCTTGAAATAGTGACAAAGCGGAAACATGGTAAGACCCAATTCGCTCGGTAGGATTGTCCAGGCTAGCAATGTCATATGTCACTAGTGACTTTTGAGTCAAAACTATGTATGGCCCATCTCTCTTAGGCATAAATTTGGCTGTTTTATTTTTACTTGCTTTGCTCACAGGATGTAGGTTAACCCATACTTTATCACCAGGTGCAAAATACACTCGTCTACGATTTTTATCGTAATATTTCTTCCGCTGATCTTGTTTCATTTCAACACGCTCTTTCACACTTTTTGAAATATTTGCAAGACGTTTAAGATATGGGGTTATTTCCGGAACAAAATTGTCATTTTCCACAACAGCTCTAAAATCGTTTACCACATCATCGATTGTTCTTAATTCTCGACCAAATTGCAGATAGGCGGCAGTTTGGCCAGTTGTATCAGATTTGGCAGAGTTCATAGCAAATCTAATAAAAGGAAGTTTATCAATCCAGGAACTGTGTTCATCTCCAACAAGGATTGCTATTCGAGGTTTCAAGTCTCTATTTTTGCGTTCTACTGGATTGGCCTGAGGATGGTACAAAGGTGTCAATGATTGGTCTATTCCGAGAATGTAACAAACTTGTTGTAGAACAGCGCTCACAAACTGAGGGCCGTTATCACTTATGAGTCTTCTTGGGATACCATAACGAAGGAAGATCTCTTCAATCAGAGTAGTCGCACATTCTTGTGCAGTGGCATTTGTTAAGGCAAATAGTTCGACCCATTTAGTGGCACAATCTTCTACTATAAAAATCCATCGATGTCCATCTTTACTAGGAGGCAATGGTCCAAAGAGATCAATGCTGAGGGTCTCAAACCGCTGAGCATAAGCAGGTGTTCGTAATAAACCAGCTGGTTTCTGATTTGTTGCTTTATAACGAGCGCACTCTGGGCACTTTTTCACATATTCAGAAATGTATGCTTTCATGCCTGTCCAATAATATCTTTTAGCAATTCTCTGATAAGTTCCTGCTTCACCATAATGTCCGGCTGAGGGGTCGTCATGATGAAGTTTCAAAATATTTTGTCTTTCTTGTACTGGAACGACCAGTTGCGCTTCTTCGGCATCTGATTCGGGAGCATACCTATAAAGCACACCTTGATTCATCAGGAATCCTCTATCAGTCCAATTGGCGAAATCTTCGCTTTTCTGTTCGTCTTCAAAAGAATCTATGATCTTTTTAAGGTTTTCATCTTGCAACTGTGCTTCTCTGATATCTTTTGGACTTCTTGTTGGCATGTCTATGCTGACAAAATTGCATGTCTCACAGAAAGCAGATTGATGATTACAGACAGGGCGTGACAGCATGTCAGCCACAACATTTGATTTTCCAGGTTCATATTCTATTTTCTTCTTATCAATTCCTTTCTTAGCAGGAGTCATCCGACTAGGTGGTGCAGCAACAGGAGCACTATCACCTGTATTCATACTATGCTCCACAAACGGGGTTGTCTCTCCCCCTGGTTGAAAACATTTTTCATACCTTTTGAGAACATCATTAATGTTGTCCCTTTCATCGGAATTTAGATTTTTGCCTTCATCTTCATGTAAAGCATACGGACTGACTTCGGCCGCACCAGCTGACGTATTATTGTCTTCTTCATATTCATCCACAAAATAAAACTTTTCCTGAGGTTTATCACTGAAATACCATGTTTTGTTGGCAGTATCTAACACCATGTTAGCATTATGTAAGAAATCCATACCTAAAAGAGTTCTATTACCCTTGGCATCTGGTAATATTATGAACTCCGTTTCGAAGACTCGACCTTCAATCTGTACGGGCACAGTGGCTGACAAAGTGTCTCTAACTACCGTAATTCCGTCAGCTAGTGTTACATCGTGAGTATGAGGCTTCAGGGCAACACCAGTTTTTAAAAATAATTGATACATACGTTCTCCCGCAATAGAACGATTCGCCCCCGTATCTGCACAGACTAGCACCTTCTTATTGCAGATCGTGATAGGCACATTTGGAGCTGAAACTGCTGATGTATTTAAACTATACAGCTCAAGACGATGTGCTTGAACAGTTTGTTTTTTAACCGTAGGGGAACAATCTGGACATTTCTTCTTTATAAATCCCAATTTACCACAACCATAGCAAACAATAGCGGATTCTATGCGTCGATTAGCAAACTTAGGGGAAGATCTGTCTTCTTTTGGAGGTTTACTCTGCTTCCACTTATTTTCTCGACGAGAAAACTCTTTTTTTCTCTTGGGGTACAACCGGATCTCTTTTAGGGAACGTAGATCTAATGATATCATACGCATCTAATTTTTCGGCAAGGTCAACTGGAGAATTTAAATTTTCCCAATCGTCTAACATATGTTGTTTGCATTCAACAGGCACGCGCCTTTTCATTTGATCAGCTATGATAAGATCTTGAAGAGCTTCAAAAGACGTTACAGTTAATTCTTTAAGCCAGTTTTCTAAATAAGCTCGAAGTTCAAAATAATAATCTCGCCAAGTTATTTCCTTGGACTTGCGATGCGTAAAGAACAGCTGTCTAAACTTTTCGGCACTAATTTTAAACCTTTTTAGGAGTAAATCTTTAACATGTGAAAAATTTGAAGCGTTTTCTTCTGATTCACGAGCGATAAGCGTAGAAATAGAAGATGGTACAACACTGAGTAAATACGAAACCCAAAGATGCTCTGGTACCTTCGAGAGCTTTAATTGACGTTCCAGGAGCACCAAAAACAATGTTACATCATCAGTTTCTGGCCTGAATGTAGGCAACAGCTTTTGGATATCTATCTTACTCTCCGGGTGAGACATTACCCCTGCTGCACTACCACCTACCGCTCCACTGGAAGCACTTTGGCTCTGAGCCTGTAACTTGAGCTTCTCAAGCTCAAAATTCATCTCAAGCTTTTTTAACTCTAACTCTTCCGCTCTATGCTTTTCTTCTAATTCTAATTTGCGCTGTTCTAACTCAGCTGCTTTTTGTTTTTCCTCTAAGTCCCGCCTGCGTTGTTCTTCCTCGCGAGTCGAAATTTGGTTTCTAACTAATGAATTTACAAAATCAACTTCGTACGAGGGGGAGGATTTAATTTTTTCACGCAATGTGACAACCGTCATAGAGGGTTGCACATCTAAATTCATTTCTAACGCAACCTGATATAAATCCTCTTTGCGAGCTTTATTAAGTTCAGACATTTTAAACTTTAGCGAAACAACAAAACAAGTACCCCACAAATGCCGAAAATTCGTTTAAATTATTCCCCAAACGTGTGAGCTTTGCCGTTACAACTCATATAAACAAGACTTTAATAAAGCAAAACAGTAAGGTTTAACATTAGCAAAACTCTGACTACAAAACAAAACAAACTTTAAATCCCTGCAGGTATAAATAAACTGGATTGTCATAACGCGACATTTAATCAAAACAATATTTTAACCAATATAAAGCCATTTACTGAATAGTTAACACTTTCAAACAATATTCTAAATAATATAAAACACATAATTGAATAATTAAAATTTCAACCAATATTATTATTATATTACTAACGCTACTTAATATCGGTTTCATTCAATATCACTTTAAAAGAAAATAAACTTTTATAAACAAACAATAAATGCAAAAACTTACTTATTCCGTTTTGAAAATGAATCACATTCAAGGCTTTTTTATCAATAAATCAGCAACTCAAAATTAAATACTTACGTTTAGCATTTGAATAATAACAAACACTGAAATAAAAATAGTAATCATTTCTCTTACGAAACCAATAAAAAAAATTAAATAAATAAAGACGTATCTTTATGAGAATTGCGATAGAATTATAAATAACATTTTAACAACCTATATTTGACTGAAAACAGTTTACTTTTCCTCTTTTAAAAAGAAAAGAAAAAAAAAATCATGGAACGTAAATGAATAAATACTTCTTTTGCTTCCGCTCTCACTCACTCTTTCTTTCTTTCTTTCTTTTTTTTTTTTTTTTTTCTCAAAAATGTCTTACTTAAAACAAAGTAAAAATTAATCATGCAAGAACAGAATCAAAGTAACTTTTCAGAATAATGGGTGAGGAAGGGGGGAAGGGGAAATATGCAATACAAACATGACAGGAAAATAATAGAATGAATTAAAATTTAATAATGTCAAAAATATTTAGAATTTTTAGAATATCAATATTACGAAGTCAAGAATCTGAAGAATGCATTCTTTTTTAATGAAAAATATTATGGATCCATTCTATTTAAAACGCTTACTTGGTAAAAATATTTTGTAGAACAAACAAATCTTGTAGAATAAACCACTATAGGCACAAACACTGTAGGCACCGTTCTAAGAACAAATGAAGCGAGAGTCCCTTAAAGCACAAACATCCTAGAACTTTCTTTAGGACATTAACGAAATATTTTGTAGAACTTTAACTTGAGAAAATAAGAACAAAGATAACGAAACATTTCAGATTCAGAACATATTTCATTTGCACATGCAGACGACGACTTAATCTGTAGAATTTTAAGAACATATTTCACGTACGCTCACGAAGACGACCGGTCGTGCCATTTTTTTTTTCTCTGCATGCTCGTAAAAACAACACTTTATGATTAAAAATATATCACACTTTTTGTAGAATGAAGAAATCATATCGCGAACATTTTCACACGGTTTCGGCCCCGACGTTAGGTAGCCAATTGCCCGGCTAGCTCAGTCGGTAGAGCACGAGACTCTTAATCTCGGGGTCGTGGGTTCGAGCCCCACGTTGGGCGCCAATTGTCAGGCTAGCTCAGTTTCAAATCACACAGAAATTTCACATAATTCCAAAATAACACGTTCTCGGGGTATAACTTTTTAAATATTTTTTATTTAATCTTGATAAGACGACACATCACAAATAGAACGGCACATAACACATAAAATAATAACACGGATATAACTTTTTATATTTTAGCACATCTCAAACAGAACACAACTACAGTCAACGCTGTAACAGAAAACTCTCCAACTCACAGCATTTCTCATTCGGCAAAGCTCACGGAAAACGGTCATGTGACTGCCGGTAGAGTCTATTTGTATTAAAACGGGTGGCGCGCGTTACAGTATTATATAAACAAAGTATATTTATATGATCATTTTGAAACTTTTTTGCAACTTTAAATAACATTCATAATCTTTAATTTTAAATTTTAACTTAATTGTTTACATATCAAATACATATGTGATTGTGTGAATTATGAATCATTGCACATTAAAGTTCTTATTAATATTATTTCTTAGTTTCTGCCAGTTTTTGCCACTTACTGGCAGAAACTAGTTTCTGCCATGCCGGTTTTAACCGGTTACAACCACTGGTTTTAACCACTCTGGCAGAAACTTGCCAACCCTGATCCTAATCCTGTTTCCATTCGGTTTCGAACAAATACTTATTGTTAGTTCGACTATTGTCCTTAAAACTTCAGTGTTACTTTTTCATTTAATTTATTTTTGCAATGTGTGGCTTTTTCAGTGAATAGCAACAAGGTTTTATAGCTTCCTATCTACATCTTAAAGATACAAAAGTGTTCCATTGTTTATATTATTTATCTTGAGTAAATTTCCTAAATGTACACGTAATTTTGCATTAAATTTTCCAATTGATATTTATACCTCATATGGGAATTTTCTTTTAAAACTAATTTCATAAGTTTCTGAAGTATTCCCAAGTACTCATTCATAAGTTTCTCAACGAATAAATCAAATTAGTAAAACTTCGATCCTTTACATCATTCATTTTCTTTCACTGTTTTAATAAACGCTAGAAAAGCATTATAGAATTAAAATTAAAAAAAAAAAAATACGAAATAAGCATATATAGCTAGAATTAATAAATTTCCACCCACTTGAACGATACAACTGATGGACCTTGAGCCAACCATTTTCTAAGCATACGGTTCACATTTTTATCATCAGTAAATTTCCTAATCATACTCGTAATTTTGCATAAAATTTTTCATCTGATATTTGTACGCATTAAGAGCAAAAACACCAAAGTTTCTACGAATAAAGCAATAATGTAAAACCTCGATCTTTCATATCATTCGTTTTCTTTCGCATTGTTTCAATAAACGATAGAAAAGCACTATAGAATTAGCATAGCATCAAAAAATACCAAACAAGCACATATAGTTATCAGTAATAAAATTCCGCTCGCTTGTACAAGACAACTTGTGAATTTTGATGTCACCATTCTTTAACAATGCGTGGCGTCTCTTTCAAATTTTCACTCTAAATGAAAAAATATATTTTTTTTTTATCCTAAACATGTTCCCCTTAAGTTTCGAAGACGTACCTATTCTACCTATTCTTAATTCTATTGTTGTCCGAATAACGTTGTTGGCTGTCAATGTTACTTTTTATGAAAATTCATTGTTGTAATGTACAATTGTATATTCTTACGTCATTTAGGTATATTTTTACATGCTTTTATTCTCACGTCATCAAATCTAAAAATTGTTTTTATCTACCGATTCGTTGCTTCGATGCGATTGACTATCACGTCAAGAAAGCAGATGATCAGCATAGCACAGTATTATCACAGCAAAAACTTTATAACATAAAACGGTAGTGCCTCACAAATTCTATCTGTTGTATACATCGAGAGCGTCAAGTTACCAAAAATGTCGAATTGTGTGGAATTGGAATTTGGTTATTCTTAACTCGTGACAGTTTACTGCGTATAATTCTATTGAAAGGTGAGCAGATTACAGGATATAGAAATGTACAACGTAGTCTAAAACACTTTTCAAATATTACATACATGTTATCAAGCTAATTTGAGTTTTGTCAGAGAATAGAGGCAAAGTGTTACAACTTCCCCTCTACATCTTAAAGGTGTAAAAATGCTACATGGTTCACATTTTTATCTTCAGTAAATTTCCTAAATGTACTCGTAATTGTGCATAAAATTTTCCAACGGATATTTGTACGGCATTAACAGCAAAAACCCAAAAGGTTCTTAATAAATAAAACAATTTAGTAAAATCTCGATCTTTCACAACATTCACTTTCATTGTTTTAATAAATGCTAGAAAAGCACTATAGAAGTAGCATAGCATAAAAAAAATACCAAACAAGCATATAAAGTTATCAGTAATAAAATTCCACTCACTTGTACAAGACAACTTGTGGACTTTGATATAACAATTTAGACAGGGAGACGGCAGCAGAGACCGAGTTCACGTCTGAAATCCCAGAATTTGTTAAAACTTGATTCGCATATTAAAACGCAATTGGTCTGCCAAGTCTTATCTTGGTGGAAAACACCTGGAAACCCCATTTTAGTTGTTGACTCGTAGGTTTACCATTATGTTTTCCCACTCCCAGTCCTCCATGTTTTCATACCTTTCGCTGCAAGGAAACACAATAGTAAACCTATAAGTCAACCACTAAAATCGGGTTTTCAGGTATTTTCCATCCTAAACCTCTTTCCCGTCAGTGTAGAAGACGTATCTGTTGTTAATTAGATTGTTGTCCGAATAACGCTGTTGGCCGTCAGTGTTATTTTTTCTGATAATTCATTGTTGCAACGTACAATTGGATATTCTTACGTCATTTAAGTATATTTTTGCATAATTTTATTTTTACATCGTCAAATCTAGAAATCTAATTGGTTATTATAGCACAGTATTAGCACAGAATGAACTTTATAACACAGCACGGTAGAACCTCGCAAACTCTACCTACTGTATACATCGAAAATGTCAAGTTACCAAAAATGTCGAATTGTGTGAAATTAGAATTTGGTTATTCTCAACTCATCACAGTTTACTGCTTATAATCAACAGATTACAGGATATAGAAATGTACAACATAGACAGCATTTTTTAAACATTATATACATGTTATGCTAATTTGAGTTTTTTGAGTGAATAGCCTCAAAGTTACTCGTCTAAATTTTCCAAATGATCGACATTGATCGAAATTTTCCAATTGTACCTCATATGCGAAATTTTTTAAACACTAAAGTTTCCCAACGAATAAAACAATTTAGTAAAACCTCAATCCTTTGCATCATTCATTTTCTTTCACTGTTTTAATAAACATTAGAAAAGCATTATAGAATTAGCATAAAAAAATACCAAATAATCATATATAGCTACAATAAATAAAATTCCACCCACATGTAGAAGACAACTTGTGGATTTTGATAGAACCATTCTTTAAGTCTCAACTGCTCTGCTCAACAAGCGCAAAACGTTTTGACACACTTACAAATTCATTTTTTAACTGAAAGATATAAAATTGGAAGGCTTGACTATAGAAGCGATTTGGAATCAAACTTTGTTTTCCATTTTTTTATAAATAAAAAATTACCTATTGAGTTATAAGCGATTTTGATCACGTGACAAAGACGTTTCTCACCCTTTCTTGAGTGGTTATTCTTCTTTCGCGCATAAATTCGGTTCAAAACACCCACTTTGACAATATTTTTTGAAAGATCTATTGCGCGAAAAAACAGCTCGATTACATAGTTTCTGAACAACAACACCTGCTAGTTTGATGCATTTCCGAACAAAAATAAATTGAAACTTATGTCATAAAGTTACCCTTTTGGATTTGAGAACAGCTTTAAGCGTGCGTGATGCCTCTTTCACTTTTTCACTCTAAATGATTTTTTTAAATGCTAAACCTGTTTCCCTTCGATTTCAAACAAGTACCCATTGTTAATTCGATTGTTGTCCGAATAACGTTGTTGGCCGTCAATGTTACTTTTTCTGATAATTCATTGTTGTAATGTACAATTGTATATTCTTACGTCATTTAAGTATATTTTTGCATAATTTTATTGCACGTCACCAAACCTAAAAATCGTTTTTATCTATCGATGCATTGTTTCGACGCGATTGAAGATCACGTCAAGAAAGCAAATCATTAGCATAGCACAGTGTTAGTACAGCATGAACTTTATAACACAATACGGTAGAGCCTCACAAATTCTACCTATTGTATATATCGAGAGTGTAAAGTTACCAAAATGTCGAATTGTGTAGAATTGGAATTTGATTTATTCTCAACTCATCACAGTTTACTGCTTATAATTCTGATGAAAGTTCAGCAGATTACAGGATATAGAATTCTACAACGTAGACTAAAACACTTTTTAAATATTATATGCAATATGCATGTCATCATGCTAATTTGAGTTTTTTGAGTAAATAGCAAGTTTTACCGCTTCCCATCTACATCTAGAAAGACACAAAAATGTTCCATGAATCACACTTTTATCTTCTTTCACTTTTTTCACTCTAAATGAAAATAATTTTCTTTATCCTAAACCTATTTCCCTTCGGCTTAAAAGACGTGTACCTATAGTTAATTTGATTGTTGTTCGAAAAATGGATTTGTCTGTGAGTGTTACTTTGTTTTTCTTTATTGTTGGAATCTACAATTGTATATTCTTACGTCATTTAGGTATATTTTTACATAATTTTATTCTTACGTCAGCAAATCTAAAAATCATTTTTATCTGCTGATGCAATGTTTCAACGCGAATGAGAATCACGTCAAGAAAGCAAATTATTAGCAACGCAACAGTGAGAAAAATTGATAAATATGACTTTAAAAAATACATACATACAGTTGTTTGCTCAAAGATGTACATTGTTATATCACTCCGTCATTAATAAACAATAGAGTATGCTGACGTAAGAATGATTTTTTCTGTTTGATGTACATCGTTACGTTCTCCTGTCAGGTTTAGCAATAAAGAATTCTGAAGTCAAAAGAAACTGTTGATTATTATTACATTGCTGCATTTAAGTATTAAATACACATTAAATATATTTTATTATGAAAAGTTAAGATAATTATATAAATGAGACTTGAAAAAATGTATACATATATGTCAAAGAGGCACGTACATTGTATACAAAGGATCTCGCGCTTGATGCCACATCCACCTGGGAGGTTCAAGCACATGGATGCGTTTTTTTTTACAGTGGTTCGCCAGTAGCCCTAATCCACATTTTGACGGGTTGCGGGAGCCCGTCAGTCCTTTACCTTGCGGTGGCAGGACAATCTCTTGAAGAAGCCTCTTATCTTAGAGAACTTCTTCTTTTTCTTCTTCTCATCAGGTTCGGAGGAAGACGCAGATTCTTCCCTGACGACTTCCTCCGTCTGACTGAGAAGAGCGTCAGATTCAGATGCAAGTTCTTCATCCGGACATTCGAAAATTATGTGTAAAATTTCGACTGTCGGAACTCTAAGGAGCATAGGGAAGTTAGGAGGACGTGCTGTATTCAAAGCTTTGAGATACAGTCCCGATTTTTTTCTCGAAACGTATCCCTGCCTTCTAACTGGTATTTCGTAGCTCCTTAGAAAATCTCTTGTATCTTCTGCTGACGCGTCTCCATTTTCGCTGTGTTGATTCGCTTCGGGCTCAACAGAGTCGCTCAATGGAGATAGAGATGCTGTAGACGGACCGAAATCATTATCCGGCAACACACCGTGTCCAGCTGCGGTGAAAGTCGCTGGACTTTCACAAGTATCATCGCCATCTGTGGGATGATACTCACCAATAACATATCGCCTGAGTAACCAATGAGCGCAGTAACTCGGAGCGAGAGCACCAGAGAAAGAAAAGTAAGTCATTCTCGGGAGAAGGTCAATAGCTAGACTGATGAATAGTCCAAGAACAATAAGCTTTTATAGGTTCTGTAAGCGCGTGCTTATAGATTCAATTGTTGCCTGTATTGTTGTCGAAGTCCAATTGTTTGTCCTACGATGTAGATTGTTGCGATGTTTCGTTCGAAAAAAGAATTAGCCATTGTTACGTCAGCGTTAGGTTTGCCAACGAATAATGCTGCCGTTTTGTTTCCCCGGCAGTGCACATTGTTGAATAGCTTTGTTCCGAATAAACGAAGTATATTGCTGACGTTTGATATTTTTTTTTGATTGGATATTGTTATGTAAGCACCGTTACGTTTACGAATGAAGAATGCTGAAATATAAATATTTAGCTCTTTATCCCATCGTTGCACAGGTCCTTTAAGATTAAACAATGGAGAATGCTGACGTTATAATGGCTATTTTTCTTTAATGTACTAGGAGGGCTCCGCCCCGCTGCTCGCTACGCTCACCAACCCCTCCCCCCCCCCCCACCCCTGTAATCGCTTCGCGATTTCGTTCGGTATCGCGAAGCAAACCCTATTTTCTAGCCAACCCCAGAAGAAATTGTTTCGCGTTTCCATTCTGGATCGCTTAGCAGTTTCTCATTTTCTATGCATTCAATTTTTAGATTCCACTTGGTATAAACGCGTTCCTCCCCAACTCCTGACGATTTATTTCCTTATCTCGAAGCAGGTAATCATTAGAGCTTACAGAGTTTCATAATTAAAAGAATTATTAAATATAAAATAAAAAAGATAAAAATTATAATTTATTTGAATAATTACAAATTAAATAAAACTTATATATATATAGTGTTACGAATATTGTAAATAGTGTTTGGGCTTAAAGATAATGTAAATAGTTCAATTAAGCTTTATTCATAAGCTAATATTAGTTTTTGTTGCATTGGAATATCTTAATTTGTTGATTTTCTGCAAACAAGTAAACCCTATTGGATTTCAATGGGAGTTTATGGAAATTTGGCGAAATACTGGAAATAGCGCCAAGTTGGCGACAAAATTGGAGATGTTTGGCGACAGAGCCGGGATCCCTCCCTTGGTAACCCCTCTTATAGCGTCAGAAAGCTCTGCCCAATCAGATTCGCTTCACGGTATCTACGCAGATTTTCATTGGTCCATTTCCAAAGCATTACTTTTTTTTATATATAGAAGGATATCGTTACGTTGCTCTGTCAGATTTACTGATGAATAATGCTGACGGGAGAGTGATATTATATTTGATTAGTAAAATTGAATGGGCCCATGTTTCACAGAAAATTGAAATTTGTATTAGAGATTTAATTGGGGAATACTCTTCATAATTGAATTAAAACATGGATTAATTTTCTTCCATTTCGGGTTCAGAAGGCAGGGCCGAAACTAGCCTTTTTTGCACCCGGGGCAAACATAGATTTTGACGTCCCCCCCCCCCCCTCTTCCACAAAGTATATTTACAAAGAGGATTTTATTAATTTTATAATAGACGACTTATTTTAAAATTTAAACTATGTAATGATAAAATATGTAATACTGAACTAAGTAATCTACAATGGCGGATCCAAGGGGGAGGTCCCTCTGAACATCAACAAAAATATTCTAAAGATCATTTTTAAAATGACATATTCAGTAGAGTCCCGATTATCAGAGTCTCGCCTAACCAGTTTCCGCTTTCACCGAGTTTTTTTCTTCTGATGGACTGATGGCTTCCATTATTATGAAACAGCCATTGTAAATGAAGTATTAGGTGAAGATGAAAGAGCAGTCGTAAAAAGTTAGAACTCTGATTTTCTGGTCCGAATGGGGAAAAAAATGGCCATAATTTTTTTTTTTTTTTGCAAAAAAAAATTATGGCCTTTTTTTTTTTCCATTTGGATAATTTGCATTAGCATTTGGATAATGTTAACCCGTGCCTCACTAAGGATAAAGTTTGAAAAAAAAAAAACGTGATTTTTCGCAAAAAGATTCTGTTTTTCCTTTACGAAATGATTACAATTAAACATAGAAACAAAATTAAGGTCTCATTTTATATAAAAAAAAAAGTTTTGCTTTGAAGAACCACACACCATGTTTTTCTAAAAATGTATAGAAAAACAATGTACAAGCGTAACAAGCGTATTTAAACATATACGCTTTTTTTGGACCAGCCTTCACTCGAATCCTAAAATTGACTTTTTATGAAAATGGGAAAAAGCATTGTATCATTCCATTTCATATGCTTTCCACCTTTTTATTTTCTGTTGTTTTTCATTTTGTACATGATAAAGGGTTTAATTTTTTTTAAATTCCAAAGAAAATGAAAAATATCGAATTTTAAACTGAAAGAATTAAAAAAAAGGGGGGGGGGCAAAGAAAGTGTACAAATTAAAACAAATAATACTCAAATGTATTTTATTATTAAAGTTCTGCTACAAGAAAGGAAGCATAATGAAGAAAACAAATTATTATAGCTTACAATTGTCACGTTAAGCCTTTAAGGTACAGAAAAATTCTGATTGTAGCATGATGAAATGATTGACTAACACCGGAATTTACAAACGACTTTTTTAGAAATTAGGAAACACATTACGTTAAACTTTCATTGTAAAAGCAATATTTTATTAAAATATTCTTGGTGCCGTTTGTAAGTGTGGAATTAAAATAAGGTGGTCTGGACGTGGGATCACTGTGCTGGAAAGGATTAAGGGGGTAATAACTTAGATAAGGTTGCTTTTGAAGTTTTGCTTTTGCTTGAAGAGTTTTTCTGCATCCAGATACAATTTTTAGCATATACTGTTTTTGTTTTTCGTTTTATGTTAAACAGGAATTAAAATCTCGGGTTAATTTTATTCCCTTTTCAGCTGTGTCATTGACAACTCTAAAACCATTCACTATTTTGTTGCTTTCAAATAAGATTTATTTTCACACCATACATTGGGATGAGTACTTAAAAATTGTTTATTAATATAAAATCTTCTTACATTCCTATCATCCTTTTCTTATTCAAATCACATTAATTTTACAGCCATGCTTATATTGACTTTTTTCCCCCAAAGTATCATCTAAAAATGAAAATGCAGCTTGATCCGAGTTAAGATACCAAACGCGGTTTATCATTTTAGCGAGTGCTTTGTCTGCAACCTATTTATAAATTTTTCTGTAGTCAACAAGTGATTTTATTAATTGAAAGTCTTAGATTGGGGGCTAAAATGGGAGTGGGAGTATTGAAGAACGCTTTTACATAAATATTGATTAGAAATAAGCAAAGGTCTCTAATACCTTCTTTTTCCAAATTTGTTATTGAGAGATGATCCCTGAAACAATATATTTTGACAGAATAAATAGCCATCCATCTGGCATGATTAAAAGCACCAGGTGCTCTAAAAAAAAGTCTTTTGGAGGAGAACGTCCTATAAAAATTAAGCAAAGTTGAATAAATTCTTTATAATCATCCCTGGGCTATTAATTTTTCAAAGGCTCTGTAAGAAAACTTTAAATTTCTTCTGAATGAACTATTTATATCTTGTATTTAACCTTGAATAGCATTTTTATACTTAGTCTGGTTTAATTTAGGCCACCCAATCAGAATTTCTTTTTAATATCTGGCTGAGGGCAGCGATTGTGCCCATTTTACAATCAAAAACAGCTTTTAGGATAATTTTTAAATTATGGTGGCGACATGGTAAATACTGAAGTTTTTTCCTTTAACAATTGCTATGTAAAAATGCAGGTTCCTATGAGGCGACCGGTGTTTACTGCAGTGATATCAAAACATGTTTCCTGGATTTTACCACCAACTTCCTCCCACTCTTCAACTGCTGAAAATACAGCTTTCGCCTGAATTATTCCGATACTATTTTCAAACTGAGGAACTCGTAGTTACTGTTCTTCATCTCCACAACTAATTAAAACTACTATCCACTCTAAATTTTCTTTATTCAAAACATGAGGAAGCACTTTTCTATCCCAGTGAACAACAGCTCTCTCTAAATCGGAATTTTTAAATCTGGTTTTTATGAGCTCAGTTCTTTGCTTATGAAATAGTTATTTGCGGAGTCGTATTGCACTTCTACTTAAAATTAAACTCTGTGGTTAGTTGGTGGATGTAGTCAAAGTCTAGCAACTTCTCTGGCCTTCAGTTTCACTTGCAAAATATTATAAAATAAAATACGTACAACTTGATAATTACTTGATAACTTACTGTCGAAGATTTGATTAGACATGTGGCCAATTACAATAATCTTACATTTCTGCCATCATATCGAAAGGGGGAGGTTTTTTTCTAGAATGTTTCCTGAATTCTGAAAATAAATAACGATAGCTGTAACAAAAACAGCCATGTAATAAAAAGAGAAATCCAGAGGTTTGTTTGAAATGCGCTTCAACTGCAATACAAATTGAGAAGCTCTTTCTTTCTAGACACAGAACTAGATAACTAATAATTAATTATAATTCGCAAAATATTTTTAAAGTTACAAAAATAGTTCAATTATTTTTGCCTATTACTCGTAATGCAAATAATACAAAAATTATCAAGAGTAATAAAATTATAAATTTGTCATTTTTCACTTATTTTTCAAAAATCCAAAGTTTGTGGGTATGGCTCACGAACTGACCTGAAAAATACTAAATGTTTATTAAATATAAGTTTTGATGAGAGTAAAAGTTCAAGGCAACAACAGCTTCTATGAAATAAAACAAGAATCAGGTTTCGAAGACAAATAGCTTCCACTTAAAGAAAGAAAAACTACAATTTTTTGCCAAAAATTGCAAATTTTCAAGAATTCAACCTCGCTGAGGCACGGGTTAATGTTATTCAATTGAGCTGAAACTTTGCCAATCTCATTTTCTATCTAATTGGCAACTTTTAGGGGTCCCCCCCCCCCCAAGAAAATGTAAAAGAAAAATTTTCCCATGTTGCTTGTGACCACCCTAATATAGAGTTTAGTGAAAATCGTTAGAGCCGTTTTTTAGATAAAAATAGCTTGAACCGCAGTGACCTAAAAATGACACACTAATCGAAATTTCTCGAACATGTGATCTACCCCAATAGTCTTCTCGTACCCGAAAACGGTTGGATACAAAATTTAATCAAAATCGATTGAGCTGTTTTTTAGATATAATTAGCTTGACCCTGACCCATAATGACCCAAAATGACCCACTAATCAAATTTTCTTGAACATTGACCTAGCCCAATGGTCTTCTCGTGCCCGAAACAATTTTGTCAAAATCGTTAGAGCCGTTTTTAGGATAAAATTTACATACACACACACAATTTTTGCCCGTATTATAATCTATATCTATATCTATACTAATCTATCTATACTATCTATCTATATCTATACTAATATTATAAAGAGGTAAAAATTATTTAATTGTAGGAGGTAAGCTCTGGAACTACCGAACCGATTCCAAAAGTAATGGTATCAAAATAATGGTGTTAGTCCAACTTAGAACATAGAGTGTATCTTATGTCCGTGTCACTGGCAAAAGGGGGTGCAGGAGAAAAAACGTTCTAAAGATGCGATTTTTGTGTTATTGAAGGGCCTAGGAACATGAAATTTGGAATGGTAGTAACTTATAAGATACTAATGATCTCTAAGGACATTTCTTAAAAAATTCGAAATTTAAAAGGGG
>CAWVRF010000278.1:0-109000 GCA_963932465.1 Maratus speciosus | reverse complement strand
ACTCTTTCTGATGAATTTTCTGACAATGCTTTGATTTTTGAAACAATATATTCGGTTTCGCTTTATTATTTATTAAGAAATTAATTTTCAGCCCTGCACCGGAATTCAATTCATAAATATTGCGTGTTTTATATGCGGTAAATCTTTCTGATGAATTTTCTAACAATGCTTTGATTGTTGAAACAATATATTCGGTTTCGCTTTATTATTTATTACGAAATTAATTTTCAGCCCTGCACCGGAATTCAATTCATAAATATTGCGTGTTTTATATGCGGTAACTCTTTCTGATGACTTTTCTAACAATGCTTTGATTGTTGAAACAATATATTCGGTTTCGCTTTATTATTTATTAAGAAATTAATTTTCAGCCCTGCACCGGAATTCAATTCATAAATATTGCGTGTTTTATATGCGGTAAATCTTTCTGATGATCTTTCTAACAATGCTTTGATTGTTGAAACAATATATTCGGTTTCGCTTTATTATTTATTAAGAAATTAATTTTCAGCCCTGCACCGGAATTCAATTCATAAATATTGCGTGTTTTATATGCGGTAACTCTTTCTGATGAATTTTCTAACAATGCTTTGATTGTTGAAACAATATATTCGGTTTCGCTTTATTATTTATTAAGAAATTAATTTTCAGCCCTGCACCGGAATTCAATTCATAAATTTTGCGTGTTTTATATGCGGTAACTCTTTCTGATGAATTTTCTAACAATACTTTGATTGTTGAAACAATATATTCGGTTTCGCTTTATTATTTATTAAGAAATTAATTTTCAGCGGTGCACCGAAATTCAATTCATAAATATTGCGTGTTTTATATGCGGTAACTCTTTCTGATGAATTTTCTAACAATGCTTTCATTGTTGAAACAATATATTCGGTTTCGCTTTGTTATTTATTACGAAATTAATTTTCAGCCCTGCACCGGAATTCAATTCATAAATATTGCGTGTTTTATATGCGGTAACTCTTTCTGATGAATTTTCTAACAATGCTTTGATTGTTGAAACAATATATTCGGTTTCGATTTATTATTTATTAAGAAATTAATTTTCAGCCCTGCACCGGAATTCAATTCATAAATATTGCGTGTTTTATATGCGGTAAATCTTTCTGATGAATTTTCTAACAATGCTTTGATTGTTGAAACAATATATTCGGTTTCGCTTTATTATTTATTAAGAAATTAATTTTCAGCCCTGCACCGGAATTCAATTCATAAATATTGCGTGTTTTATATGCGGTAAATCTTTCTGATGAATTTTCTAACAATGCTTTGATTGTTGAAACAATATATTCGGTTTCGCTTTATTATTTATTACGAAATTAATTTTCAGTCCTGCACCGGAATTCAATTCATAAATATTGCGTGTTTTATATGCGGTAACTCTTTCTGATGAATTTTCTAACAATGCTTTGATTGTTGAAACAATATATTCGGTTTCGATTTATTATTTATTAAGAAATTAATTTTCAGCCCTGCACCGGAATTCAATTCATAAATATTGCGTGTTTTATATGCGGTAAATCTTTCTGATGATCTTTCTAACAATGCTTTGATTGTTGAAACAATATATTCGGTTTCGCTTTATTATTTATTAAGAAATTAATTTTCAGCCCTGCACCGGAATTCAATTCATAAATATTGCGTGTTTTATATGCGGTAACTCTTTCTGATGAATTTTCTAACAATGCTTTGATTGTTGAAACAATATATTCGGTTTCGCTTTATTATTTATTAAGAAATTAATTTTCAGCCCTGCACCGGAATTCAATTCATAAATATTGCGTGTTTTATATGCGGTAAATCTTTCTGATGAATTTTCTAGCAATGCTTTGATTGTTTAAACAATATATTCGGTTTCGCTTTATTATTTACTAAGAAATTAATTTTCAGCCGTGCACCGGAATTCAATTCATAAATATTGCGTGTTTAATATGCGGTAACTCTTTCTGATGAATTTTCTAACAATGCTTTGATTGTTGAAACAATATATTCGGTTTCGCATTATTATTTATTAAGAAATTAATTTTCAGCCCTGCACCGGAATTCAATTCATAAATATTGCGTGTTTTATATGCGGTAACTCTTTCTGATGAATTTTCTGACAATGCTTTGATTTTTGAAACAATATATTCGGTTTCGCTTTATTATTTATTAAGAAATTAATTTTCAGCCCTGCACCGGAATTCAATTCATAAATATTGCGTGTTTTATATGCGGTAAATCTTTCTGATGAATTTTCTAACAATGCTTTGATTGTTGAAACAATATATTCGGTTTCGCTTTATTATTTATTACGAAATTAATTTTCAGCCCTGCACCGGAATTCAATTCATAAATATTGCGTGTTTTATATGCGGTAACTCTTTCTGATGACTTTTCTAACAATGCTTTGATTGTTGAAACAATATATTCGGTTTCGCTTTATTATTTATTAAGAAATTAATTTTCAGCCCTGCACCGGAATTCAATTCATAAATATTGCGTGTTTTATATGCGGTAAATCTTTCTGATGATCTTTCTAACAATGCTTTGATTGTTGAAACAATATATTCGGTTTCGCTTTATTATTTATTAAGAAATTAATTTTCAGCCCTGCACCGGAATTCAATTCATAAATATTGCGTGTTTTATATGCGGTAACTCTTTCTGATGAATTTTCTAACAATGCTTTGATTGTTGAAACAATATATTCGGTTTCGCTTTATTATTTATTAAGAAATTAATTTTCAGCCCTGCACCGGAATTCAATTCATAAATTTTGCGTGTTTTATATGCGGTAACTCTTTCTGATGAATTTTCTAACAATACTTTGATTGTTGAAACAATATATTCGGTTTCGCTTTATTATTTATTAAGAAATTAATTTTCAGCGGTGCACCGAAATTCAATTCATAAATATTGCGTGTTTTATATGCGGTAACTCTTTCTGATGAATTTTCTAACAATGCTTTCATTGTTGAAACAATATATTCGGTTTCGCTTTGTTATTTATTACGAAATTAATTTTCAGCCCTGCACCGGAATTCAATTCATAAATATTGCGTGTTTTATATGCGGTAACTCTTTCTGATGAATTTTCTAACAATGCTTTGATTGTTGAAACAATATATTCGGTTTCGATTTATTATTTATTAAGAAATTAATTTTCAGCCCTGCACCGGAATTCAATTCATAAATATTGCGTGTTTTATATGCGGTAAATCTTTCTGATGATCTTTCTAACAATGCTTTGATTGTTGAAACAATATATTCGGTTTCGCTTTATTATTTATTAAGAAATTAATTTTCAGCCCTGCACCGGAATTCAATTCATAAATATTGCGTGTTTTATATGCGGTAACTCTTTCTGATGAATTTTCTAACAATGCTTTGATTGTTGAAACAATATATTCGGTTTCGCTTTATTATTTATTAAGAAATTAATTTTCAGCCCTGCACCGGAATTCAATTCATAAATATTGCGTGTTTTATATGCGGTAAATCTTTCTGATGAATTTTCTAGCAATGCTTTGATTGTTTAAACAATATATTCGGTTTCGCTTTATTATTTACTAAGAAATTAATTTTCAGCCGTGCACCGGAATTCAATTCATAAATATTGCGTGTTTAATATGCGGTAACTCTTTCTGATGAATTTTCTAACAATGCTTTATTGTTGAAACAATATATTCGGTTTCGCATTATTATTTATTAAGAAATTAATTTTCAGCCCTGCACCGGAATTCAATTCATAAATATTGCGTGTTTTATATGCGGTAACTCTTTCTGATGAATTTTCTGACAATGCTTTGATTTTTGAAACAATATATTCGGTTTCGCTTTATTATTTATTAAGAAATTAATTTTCAGCCCTGCACCGGAATTCAATTCATAAATATTGCGTGTTTTATATGCGGTAAATCTTTCTGATGAATTTTCTAACAATGCTTTGATTGTTGAAACAATATATTCGGTTTCGCTTTATTATTTATTACGAAATTAATTTTCAGCCCTGCACCGGAATTCAATTCATAAATATTGCGTGTTTTATATGCGGTAACTCTTTCTGATGACTTTTCTAACAATGCTTTGATTGTTGAAACAATATATTCGGTTTCGCTTTATTATTTATTAAGAAATTAATTTTCAGCCCTGCACCGGAATTCAATTCATAAATATTGCGTGTTTTATATGCGGTAAATCTTTCTGATGATCTTTCTAACAATGCTTTGATTGTTGAAACAATATATTCGGTTTCGCTTTATTATTTATTAAGAAATTAATTTTCAGCCCTGAACCGGAATTCAATTCATAAATATTGCGTGTTTTATATGCGGTAACTCTTTCTGATGAATTTTCTAACAATGCTTTGATTGTTGAAACAATATATTCGGTTTCGCTTTATTATTTATTAAGAAATTAATTTTCAGCCCTGCACCGGAATTCAATTCATAAATTTTGCGTGTTTTATATGCGGTAACTCTTTCTGATGAATTTTCTAACAATACTTTGATTGTTGAAACAATATATTCGGTTTCGCTTTATTATTTATTAAGAAATTAATTTTCAGCGGTGCACCGAAATTCAATTCATAAATATTGCGTGTTTTATATGCGGTAACTCTTTCTGATGAATTTTCTAACAATGCTTTCATTGTTGAAACAATATATTCGGTTTCGCTTTATTATTTACTAAGAAATTAATTTTCAGCCGTGCACCGGAATTCAATTCATAAATATTGCGTGTTTAATATGCGGTAACTCTTTCTGATGAATTTTCTAACAATGCTTTGATTGTTGAAACAATATATTCGGTTTCGCATTATTATTTATTAAGAAATTAATTTTCAGCGGTGCACCGGAATTCAATTCATAAATATTGCGTGTTTTATATGCGGAATCGCTTTCTGATGAATTTTCTAAAAATACTTTGATTGTTGAAACAATATATTCGGTTTCGCTTTATTATTTATTAAGAAATTAATTTTCAGCGGTGCACCGAAATTCAATTCAAAAATATTGCGTGTTTTATATGCGGTAACTCTTTCTGATGAATTTTCTAACAATGCTTTGATTGTTGAAACAATATATTCGGTTTCGCTTTATTATTTATTAAGAAATTAATTTTCAGCCCTGCACCGGAATTCAATTCATAAATATTGCGTGTTTTATATGCGGTAAATGTTTCTGATGATCTTTCTAACAATGCTTTGATTGTTGAAACAATATATTCTGTTTCGCTTTATTATTTATTAAGAAATTAATTTTCAGCCCTGCACCGGAATTCAATTCATAAATATTGCGTGTTTTATATGCGGTAACTCTTTCTGATGAATTTTCTAACAATACTTTGATTGTTGAAACAATATATTCGGTTTCGCTTTATTATTTATTAAGAAATTAATTTTCAGCGGTGCACCGAAATTCAATTCATAAATATTGCGTGTTTTATATGCGGTAACTCTTTCTGATGAATTTTCTAACAATGCTTTCATTGTTGAAACAATATATTCGGTTTCGCTTTATTATTTATTAAGAAATTAATTTTCAGCCCTGCACCGGAACTCAATTCATAAATATTGCGTGTTTTATATGCGGTAACTCTTTCTGATGAATTTTCTAACAATGCTTTGATTGTTGAAACAATATATTCGGTTTCGCTTTATTATTTATTAAGAAATTAATTTTCAGCCCTGCACCGGAATTCAATTCATAAATATTGCGTGTTTTATATGCGGTAACTCTTTCTGATGAATTTTCTAACAATGCTTTGATTGTTTAAACAATATATTCGGTTTCGCTTTATTATTTACTAAGAAATTAATTTTGAGCCCTGCACCGGAATTCAGTTCATAAATATTGCGTGTTTTATATGCGGTAACTCTTTCTGATGAATTTTCTAACAATGCTTTGATTGTTGAAACAATATATTCGGTTTCGCTTTATTATTTATTAAGAAGTTAATTTTCAGCTCTGCACCGGAATTCAATTCATAAATATTGCGTGTTTTATATGCGGTAAATCTTTCTGATGAATTTTCTAACAATGCTTTGATTGTTGAAACAATATATTCGGTTTCGCTTTATTATTTATTAAGAAATTAATTTTCAGCCCTGCACCGGAATTCAATTCATAAATATTGCGTGTTTTATATGCGGTAAATCTTTCTGATGATCTTTCTAACAATGCTTTGATTGTTGAAACAATATATTCGGTTTCGCTTTATTATTTATTAAGAAATTAATTTTCAGCCCTGCACCGGAATTCAATTCATAAATATTGCGTGTTTTATATGCGGTAACTCTTTCTGATGAATTTTCTAACAATGCTTTGATTGTTGAAACAATATATTCGGTTTCGCTTTATTATTTATTAAGAAATTAATTTTCAGCCCTGCACCGGAATTCAATTCATAAATATTGCGTGTTTTATATGCGGTAAATCTTTCTGATGAATTTTCTAGCAATGCTTTGAATGTTTAAACAATATATTCGGTTTCGCTTTATTATTTACTAAGAAATTAATTTTCAGCCGTGCACCGGAATTCAATTCATAAATATTGCGTGTTTAATATGCGGTAACTCTTTCTGATGAATTTTCTAACAATGCTTTGATTGTTGAAACAATATATTCGGTTTCGCATTATTATTTATTAAGAAATTAATTTTCAGCCCTGCACCGGAATTCAATTCATAAATATTGCGTGTTTTATATGCGGTAACTCTTTCTGATGAATTTTCTGACAATGCTTTGATTTTTGAAACAATATATTCGGTTTCGCTTTATTATTTATTAAGAAATTAATTTTCAGCCCTGCACCGGAATTCAATTCATAAATATTGCGTGTTTTATATGCGGTAAATCTTTCTGATGAATTTTCTAACAATGCTTTGATTGTTGAAACAATATATTCGGTTTCGCTTTATTATTTATTACGAAATTAATTTTCAGCCCTGCACCGGAATTCAATTCATAAATATTGCGTGTTTTATATGCGGTAACTCTTTCTGATGAATTTTCTAACAATGCTTTCATTGTTGAAACAATATATTCGGTTTCGCTTTATTATTTATTAAGAAATTAATTTTCAGCCCTGCACCGGAACTCAATTCATAAATATTGCGTGTTTTATATGCGGTAACTCTTTCTGATGAATTTTCTAACAATGCTTTGATTGTTGAAACAATATATTCGGTTTCGCTTTATTATTTATTAAGAAATTAATTTTCAGCCCTGCACCGGAATTCAATTCATAAATATTGCGTGTTTTATATGCGGTAACTCTTTCTGATGAATTTTCTAACAATGCTTTGATTTATTAAACAATATATTCGGTTTCGCTTTATTATTTACTAAGAAATTAATTTTGAGCCCTGCACCGGAACTCAATTCATAAATATTGCGTGTTTTATATGCGGTAACTCTTTCTGATGAATTTTCTAACAATGCTTTGATTGTTGAAACAATATATTCGGTTTCGCTTTATTATTTATTAAGAAATTAATTTTCAGCCCTGCACCGGAATTCAATTCATAAATATTGCGTGTTTTATATGCGGTAACTCTTTCTGATGAATTTTCTAACAATGCTTTGATTTATTAAACAATATATTCGGTTTCGCTTTATTATTTACTAAGAAATTAATTTTGAGCCCTGCACCGGAATTCAGTTCATAAATATTGCGTGTTTTATATGCGGTAACTCTTTCTGATGAATTTTCTAACAATGCTTTGATTGTTGAAACAATATATTCGGTTTCGCTTTATTATTTATTAAGAAATTAATTTTCAGCCCTGCACCGGATTTCAATTCATAAATATTGCGTGTTTTATATGCGGTAAATCTTTCTGATGAATTTTCTTACAATGCTTTAATTGTTGAAACAATATATTCGGTTTCGCTTTATTATTTATTAAGAAATTAATTTTCAGCCCTGCACCGGAATTCAATTCATAAATATTGCGTGTTTAATATGCGGTAACTCTTTCTGATGAATTTTCTAACAATGCTTTGATTGTTGAAACAATATATTCGGTTTCGCTTTATTATTTATTAATAAATTAATTTTGAGCCCTGCACCGGAATTCAATTCATAAATATTGCGTGTTTTATATGCGGTAACTCTTTCTGATGAATTTTCTAACAATGCTTTGATTGTTGAAACAATATATTCGGTTTCGCATTATTATTTATTAAGAAATTAATTTTCAGCGGTGCACCGGAATTCAATTCATAAATATTGCGTGTTTTATATGCGGAAACGCTTTCTGATGAATTTTCTAACAATACTTTGATTGTTGAAACAATATATTCGGTTTCGCTTTATTATTTATTAAGAAATTAATTTTTAGCGGTGCACCGAAATTCAATTCAAAAATATTGCGTGTTTTATATGCGGTAACTCTTTCTGATGAATTTTCTAACAATGCTTTGATTGTTGAAACAATATATTCGGTTTCGCTTTATTATTTATTAAGAAATTAATTTTCAGCCCTGCACCGGAATTCAATTCATAAATATTGCGTGTTTTATATGCGGTAAATTTTTCTGATGATCTTTCTAACAATGCTTTGATTGTTGAAACAATATATTCAGTTTCGCTTTATTATTTATTAAGAAATTAATTTTCAGCCCTGCACCGGAATTCAATTCATAAATATTGCGTGTTTTATATGCGGTAACACTTTGTGATGAATTTTCTAACAATGCTATGATTGTTGAAACAATATATTCGGTTTCGCTTTATTATTTATTAAGAAATTAATTTTCAGCCCTGCACCGGAATTCAATTCATAAATTTTGCGTGTTTCATATGCGGTAACTCTTTCTGATGAATTTTCTAACAATACATTGATTGTTGAAACAATATATTCGGTTTCGCTTTATTATTTATTAAGAAATTAATTTTCAGCGGTGCACCGAAATTCAATTCATAAATATTGCGTGTTTTATATGCGGTAACTCTTTCTGATGAATTTTCTAACAATGCTTTGATTGTTGAAACAATATATTCGGTTTCGCTTTATTATTTATTAAGAAATTAATTTTCAGCCCTGCACCGGAATTCAATTCATAAATTTTGCGTGTTTTATATGCGGTAACTCTTTCTGATGAATTTTCTAACAATACTTTGATTGTTGAAACAATATATTCGGTTTCGCTTTATTATTTATTAAGAAATTAATTTTCAGCGGTGCACCGAAATTCAATTCATAAATATTGCGTGTTTTATATGCGGTAACTCTTTCTGGTGAATTTTCTAACAATGCTTTCATTGTTGAAACAATATATTCGGTTTCGCTTTATTATTTATTAAGAAATTAATTTTCAGCCCTGCACCGGAACTCAATTCATAAATATTGCGTGTTTTATATGCGGTAACTCTTTCTGATGAATTTTCTAACAATGCTTTGATTGTTGAAACAATATATTCGGTTTCGCTTTATTATTAATTAAGAAATTAATTTTCAGCCCTGCACCGGAATTCAATTCATAAATATTGCGTGTTTTATATGCGGTAACTCTTTCTGATGAATTTTCTAGCAATGCTTTGATTGTTTAAACAATATATTCGGTTTCGCTTTATTATTTACTAAGAAATTAATTTTGAGCCCTGCACCGGAATTCAGTTCATAAATATTGCGTGTTTTATATGCGGTAACTCTTTCTGATGAATTTTCTAACAATGCTTTGATTGTTGAAACAATATATTCGGTTTCGCTTTATTATTTATTAAGAAATTAATTTTCAGCCCTGCACCGGAATTCAATACATAAATATTGCGTGTTTTATATGCGGTAACTCTTTCTGATGAATTTTCTAACAATGCTTTGATTGTTGAAACAATATATTCGTTTTCGCTTTATTATTTATTAAGAAATTAATTTTCAGCCCTGCACCGGAATTCAATTTATAAATATTGCGTGTTTTATATGCGGTAACTCTTTCTGATGAATTTTCTAACAATGCTTTGATTGTTGAAACAATATATTCGGTTTCGCTTTATTATTTATTAAGAAATTAATTTTCAGCCCTGCACCGGAATTCAATTCATAAATATTGCGTGTTTTATATGCGGTAACTCTTTCTGATGAATTTTCTGACAATGCTTTGATTTTTGAAACAATATATTCGGTTTCGCTTTATTATTTATTAAGAAATTAATTTTCAGCCCTGCACCGGAATTCAATTCATAAATATTGCGTGTTTTATATGCGGTAAATCTTTCTGATGAATTTTCTAACAATGCTTTGATTGTTGAAACAATATATTCGGTTTCGCTTTATTATTTATTACGAAATTAATTTTCAGCCCTGCACCGGAATTCAATTCATAAATATTGCGTGTTTTATATGCGGTAACTCTTTCTGATGAATTTTCTAACAATGCTTTGATTGTTGAAACAATATATTCGGTTTCGCTTTATTATTTATTAAGAAATTAATTTTCAGTCCTGCACCGGAATTCAATTCATAAATATTGCGTGTTTTATATGCGGTAAATCTTTCTGATGATCTTTCTAACAATGCTTTGATTGTTGAAACAATATATTCGGTTTCGCTTTATTATTTATTAAGAAATTAATTTTCAGCCCTGCACCGGAATTCAATTCATAAATATTGCGTGTTTTATATGCGGTAACTCTTTCTGATGAATTTTCTAACAATGCTTTGATTGTTGAAACAATATATTCGGTTTCGCTTTATTATTTATTAAGAAATTAATTTTCAGCCCTGCACCGGAATTCAATTCATAAATATTGCGTGTTTTATATGCGGTAAATCTTTCTGATGAATTTTCTAGCAATGCTTTGATTGTTTAAACAATATATTCGGTTTCGCTTTATTATTTACTAAGAAATTAATTTTCAGCCGTGCACCGGAATTCAATTCATAAATATTACGTGTTTAATATGCGGTAACTCTTTCTGATGAATTTTCTAACAATGCTTTGATTGTTGAAACAATATATTCGGTTTCGCATTATTATTTATTAAGAAATTAATTTTCAGCGGTGCACCGAAATTCAATTCATAAATATTGCGTGTTTTATATGCGGTAACTCTTTCTGATGAATTTTCTAACAATGCTTTGATTGTTGAAACAATATATTCGGTTTCGCTTTATTATTTATTAAGAAATTAATTTTCAGCCCTGCACCGGAATTCAATTCATAAATATTGCGTGTTTTATATGCGGTAAATCTTTTTGATGATCTTTCTAACAATGCTTTGATTGTTGAAACAATATATTCGGTTTCGCTTTATTATTTATTAAGAAATTAATTTTGAGCCCTGCACCGGAATTCAATTCATAAATATTGCGTGTTTTATATGAGGTAACTCTTTCTGATGAATTTTCTAACAATGCTTTGATTGTTGAAACAATATATTCGGTTTCGCTTTATTATTTATTACGAAATTAATTTTGAGCCCTGCACCGGGATTCAATTCATAAATATTGCGTGTTTTATATGCGGTAACTCTTTCTGATGAATTTTCTAACAATGCTTTGATTGTTGAAACAATATATTCGGTTTCGCTTTATTATTTATTAATAAATTAATTTTGAGCCCTGCACCGGAATTCAATTCATAAATATTGCGTGTTTTATATGCGGTAACTCTTTCTGATGAATTTTCTAGCAATGCTTTGATTGTTTAAACAATATATTCGGTTTCGCTTTATTATTTACTAAGAAATTAATTTTCAGCCGTGCACCGAAATTCAATTCATAAATATTGCGTGTTTTATATGCGGTAACTCTTTCTGATGAATTTTCTAACAATGCTTTGATTGTTGAAACAATATATTCGGTTTCGCATTATTATTTATTAAGAAATTAATTTTCAGCGGTGCACCGGAATTCAATTCATAAATATTGCGTGTTTTATATGCGGAAACGCTTTCTGATGAATTTTCTAACAATACTTTGATTGTTGAAACAATATATTCGGTTTCGCTTTATTATTTATTAAGAAATTAATTTTCAGCGGTGCACCGAAATTCAATTCAAAAATATTGCGTGTTTTATATGCGGTAACTCTTTCTGATGAATTTTCTAACAATGCTTTGATTGTTGAAACAGTATATTCGGTTTCGCTTTATTATTTATTAAGAAATTAATTTTCAGCCCTGCACCGGAATTCAATTCATAAATATTGCGTGTTTTATATGCGGTAAATTTTTCTGATGATCTTTCTAACAATGCTTTGATTGTTGAAACAATATATTCAGTTTCGCTTTATTATTTATTAAGAAATTAATTTTCAGCCCTGCACCGGAATTCAATTCATAAATATTGCGTGTTTTATATGCGGTAACTCTTTGTGATGAATTTTCTAACAATGCTATGATTGTTGAAACAATATATTCGGTTTCGCTTTATTATTTATTAAGAAATTAATTTTCAGCCCTGCACCGGAATTCAATTCATAAATTTTGCGTGTTTCATATGCGGTAACTCTTTCTGATGAATTTTCTAACAATACTTTGATTGTTGAAACAATATATTCGGTTTCGCTTTATTATTTATTAAGAAATTAATTTTCAGCGGTGCACCGAAATTCAATTCATAAATATTGCGTGTTTTATATGCGGTAACTCTTTCTGATGAATTTTCTAACAATGCTTTGATTGTTGAAACAATATATTCGGTTTCGCTTTATTATTTATTAAGAAATTAATTTTCAGCCCTGCACCGGAATTCAATTCATAAATTTTGCGTGTTTTATATGCGGTAACTCTTTCTGATGAATTTTCTAACAATACTTTGATTGTTGAAACAATATATTCGGTTTCGCTTTATTATTTATTAAGAAATTAATTTTCAGCGGTGCACCGAAATTCAATTCATAAATATTGCGTGTTTTATATGCGGTAACTCTTTCTGATGAATTTTCTAACAATGCTTTCATTGTTGAAACAATATATTCGGTTTCGCTTTATTATTTATTAAGAAATTAATTTTCAGCCCTGCACCGGAACTCAATTCATAAATATTGCGTGTTTTATATGCGGTAACTCTTTCTGATGAATTTTCTAACAATGCTTTGATTGTTGAAACAATATATTCGGTTTCGCTTTATTATTTATTAAGAAATTAATTTTCAGCCCTGCACCGGAATTCAATTCATAAATATTGCGTGTTTTATATGCGGTAACTCTTTCTGATGAATTTTCTAACAATGCTTTGATTGTTTAAACAATATATTAGGTTTCGCTTTATTATTTACTAAGAAATTAATTTTGAGCCCTGCACCGGAATTCAGTTCATAAATATTGCGTGTTTTATATGCGGTAACTCTATCTGATGAATTTTCTAACAATGCTTTGATTGTTGAAACAATATATTCGGTTTCGCTTTATTATTTATTAAGAAATTAATTTTCAGCCCTGCACCGGAATTCAATTCATAAATATTGCGTGTTTTATATGCGGTAAATCTTTCTGATGAATTTTCTAACAATGCTTTAATTGTTGAAACAATATATTCGGTTTCGCTTTATTATTTATTAAGAAATTAATTTTCAGCCCTGCACCGGAATTCAATTCATAAATATTGCGTGTTTTATATGCGGTAACTCTTTCTGATGAATTTTCTAACAATGCTTTGATTGTTGAAACAATATATTCGTTTTCGCTTTATTATTTATTAAGAAATTAATTTTCAGCCCTGCACCGGAATTCAATTTATAAATATTGCGTGTTTTATATGCGGTAACTCTTTCTGATGAATTTTCTAACAATGCTTTGATTGTTGAAACAATATATTCGGTTTCGCTTTATTATTTATGAAGAAATTAATTTTCAGCCCTGCACCGGAATTCAATTCATAAATATTGCGTGTTTTATATGCGGTAAATCTTTCTGATGAATTTTCTAACAATGCTTTGATTGTTGAAACAATATATTCGGTTTCGCTTTATTATTTATTACGAAATTAATTTTCAGCCCTGCACCGGAATTCAATTCATAAATATTGCGTGTTTTATATGCGGTAACTCTTTCTGATGAATTTTCTAACAATGCTTTGATTGTTGAAACAATATATTCGGTTTCGCTTTATTATTTATTAATAAATTAATTTTGAGCCCTGCACCGGAATTCAATTCATAAATATTGCGTGTTTTATATGCGGTAACTCTTTCTGATGAATTTTCTAACAATGCTTTGATTGTTGAAACAATATATTCGGTTTCGCATTATTATTTATTAAGAAATTAATTTTCAGCGGTGCACCGGAATTCAATTCATAAATATTGCGTGTTTTATATGCGGAAACGCTTTCTGATGAATTTTCTAACAATACTTTGATTGTTGAAACAATATATTCGGTTTCGCTTTATTATTTATTAAGAAATTAATTTTCAGCGGTGCACCGAAATTCAATTCATAAATATTGCGTGTTTTATATGCGGTAACTCTTTCTGATGAATTTTCTAACAATGCTTTGATTGTTGAAACAATATATTCGGTTTCGCTTTATTATTTATTAAGAAATTAATTTTCAGCCCTGCACCGGAATTCAATTCATAAATATTGCGTGTTTTATATGCGGTAAATCTTTCTGATGATCTTTCTAACAATGCTTTGATTGTTGAAACAATATATTCAGTTTCGCTTTATTATTTATTAAGAAATTAATTTTCAGCCCTGCACCGGAATTCAATTCATAAATATTGCGTGTTTTATATGCGGTAACTCTTTGTGATGAATTTTCTAACAATGCTATGATTGTTGAAACAATATATTCGGTTTCGCTTTATTATTTATTAAGAAATTAATTTTCAGCCCTGCACCGGAATTCAATTCATAAATTTTGCGTGTTTTATATGCGGTAACTCTTTCTGATGAATTTTCTAACAATGCTTTGATTGTTGAAACAATATATTCGGTTTCGCTTTATTATTTATTAAGAAATTAATTTTCAGCCCTGCACCGGAATTCAATTCATAAATTTTGCGTGTTTTATATGCGGTAACTCTTTCTGATGAATTTTCTAACAATACTTTGATTGTTGAAACAATATTCGGTTTCGCTTTATTATTTATTAAGAAATTAATTTTCAGCGGTGCACCGAAATTCAATTCATAAATATTGAGTGTTTTATATGCGGTAACTCTTTCTGATGAATTTTCTAACAATGCTTTCATTGTTGAAACAATATATTCGGTTTCGCTTTATTATTTATTAAGAAATTAATTTTCAGCCCTGCACCGGAACTCAATTCATAAATATTGCGTGTTTTATATGCGGTAACTCTTTCTGATGAATTTTCTAACAATGCTTTGATTGTTGAAACAATATATTCGGTTTCGCTTTATTATTTATTAAGAAATTAATTTTCAGCCCTGCACCGGAATTCAATTCATAAATATTGCGTGTTTTATATGCGGTAACTCTTTCTGATGAATTTTCTAACAATGCTTTGATTGTTGAAACAATATATTCGGTTTCGCTTTATTATTTATTATGAAATTAATTTTCAGCGGTGCACCGGAATTCAATTCATAAATATTGCGTGTTTTATATGCGGTAACTCTTTCTGATGAATTTTCTAACAATGCTTTGATTGTTGAAACATTATATTCTGTTTCGCTTTATTATTTATTAAGAAATTAATTTTCAGCCCTGCACCGGAATTCAATTCATAAATATTGCGTGTTTTATATGAGGTAACTCTTTCTGATGAATTTTCTAACAATGCTTTGATTGTTGAAACAATATATACGGTTTCGCTTTATTATTTATTAATAAATTAATTTTGAGCCCTGCACCGGGATTCAATTCATAAATATTGCGTGTTTTATATGCGGTAACTCTTTCTGATGAATTTTCTAACAATGCTTTGATTGTTGAAACAATATATTCGGTTTCGCTTTATTATTTATTAATAAATTAATTTTTAGCCCTGCACCGGAATTCAATTCATAAATATTGCGTGTTTTATATGCGGTAACTCTTTCTGATGAATTTTCTAACAATGCTTTGATTGTTGAAACAATATATTCGGTTTCGCTTTATTATTTATTACGAAATTAATTTTGAGCCCTGCACCGGGATTCAATTCATAAATATTGCGTGTTTTATATGCGGTAACTCTTTCTGATGAATTTTCTAACAATGCTTTGATTGTTGAAACAATATATTCGGTTTCGTTTTATTATTTATTAATAAATTAATTTTGATCCCTGCACCGGAATTCAATTCATAAATATTGCGTGTTTTATATGCGGTAACTCTTTTTGATGAATTTTCTAACAATGCTTTGATTGTTGAAACAATATATTCGGTTTCGCTTTATTATTTATTAAGAAATTAATTTTTAGCCCTGCACCGGAATTCAATTCATAAATATTGCGTGTTTTATATGCGGTAACTCTTTCTGATGAATTTTCTAGCAATGCTTTGATTGTTTAAACAATATATTCGGTTTCGCTTTATTATTTATTAAGAAATTAATTTTCAGCCCTGCACCGGAATTCAATTTATAAATATTGCGTGTTTTATATGCGGTAACTCTTTCTGATGAATTTTCTAACAATGCTTTGATTGTTGAAACAATATATTCGGTTTCGCTTTATTATTTTTTAAGAAATTAATTTTCAGCCCTGCACCGGAATTCAATTCATAAATATTGCGTGTTTTATATGCGGTAAATCTTTCTGATGAATTTTCTAACAATGCTTTAATTGTTGAAACAATATAGTCGGTTTCGCTTTATTATTTATTAAGAAATTAATTTTCAGCCCTGCACCGGAATTCAATTTATAAATATTGCGTGTTTTATATGCGGTAACTCTTTCTGATGAATTTTCTAACAATGCTTTGATTGTTGAAACAATATATTCGGTTTCGCTTTATTATTTTTTAAGAAATTAATTTTCAGCCCTGCACCGGAATTCAATTCATAAATATTGCGTGTTTCATATGCGGTAAATCTTTCTGATGAATTTTCTAACAATGCTTTAATTGTTGAAACAATATAGTCGGTTTCGCTTTATTATTTATTAAGAAATTAATTTTCAGCCCTGCACCGGAATTCAATTCATAAATATTGCGTGTTTTATATGCGGTAACTCTTTCTGATGAATTTTCTAACAATGCTTTGATTGTTGAAACAATATATTCGGTTTCGCTTTATTATTTATTAAGAAATTAATTTTCAGCCCTGCACCGGAATTCAATTCATAAATATTGCGTGTTTTATATGCGGTAACTCTTTCTGGTGAATTTTCTGACAATGCTTTGATTTTTGAAACAATATATTCGGTTTCGCTTTATTATTTATTAAGAAATTAATTTTCAGCCCTGCACCGGAATTCAATTCATAAATATTGCGTGTTTTATATGCGGTAAATCTTTCTGATGAATTTTCTAACAATGCTTTGATTGTTGAAACAATATATTCGGTTTCGCTTTATTATTTATTACGAAATTAATTTTCAGCCCTGCACCGGAATTCAATTCATAAATATTGCGTGTTTTATATGCGGTAACTCTTTCTGATGAATTTTCTAACAATGCTTTGATTGTTGAAACAATATATTCGGTTTCGCTTTATTATTTATTAATAAATTAATTTTGAGCCCTGCACCGGAATTCAATTAATAAATATTGCGTGTTTTATATGCGGTAACTCTTTCTGATGAATTTTCTAGCAATGCTTTGATTGTTTAAACAATATATTCGGTTTCGCTTTATTATTTACTAAGAAATTAATTTTCAGCCGTGCACCGGAATTCAATTCATAAATATTGCGTGTTTAATATGCGGTAACTCTTTCTGATGAATTTTCTAACAATGCTTTGATTGTTGAAACAATATATTCGGTTTCGCATTATTATTTATTAAGAAATTAATTTTCAGCGGTGCACCGGAATTCAATTCATAAATATTGCGTGTTTTATATGCGGAAACGCTTTCTGATGAATTTTCTAACAATACTTTGATTGTTGAAACAATATATTCGGTTTCGCTTTATTATTTATTAAGAAATTAATTTTCAGCGGTGCACCGAAATTCAATTCATAAATATTGCGTGTTTTATATGCGGTAACTCTTTCTGATGAATTTTCTAACAATGCTTTGATTGTTGAAACAATATATTCGGTTTCGCTTTATTATTTATTAAGAAATTAATTTTCAGCCCTGCACCGGAATTCAATTCATAAATATTGCGTGTTTTATATGCGGTAAATCTTTCTGATGATCTTTCTAACAATGCTTTGATTCTTGAAACAATATATTCGGTTTCGCTTTATTGTTTATTAAGAAATTAATTTTCAGCCCTGCACCGGAATTCAATTCATAAATATTGCGTGTTTTATATGCGGTAACTCTTTGTGATGAATTTTCTAACAATGCTATGATTGTTGAAACAATATATTCGGTTTCGCTGTATTATTTATTAAGAAATTAATTTTCAGCCCTGCACCGGAATTCAATTCATAAATTTTGCGTGTTTTATATGCGGTAACTCTTTCTGATGAATTTTCTAACAATGCTTTGATTGTTGAAACAATATATTCGGTTTCGCTTTATTATTTATTAAGAAATTAATTTTTAGCCCTGCACCGGAATTCAATTCATAAATATTGCGTGTTTTATATGCGGTAACTCTTTCTGATGAATTTTCTAGCAATGCTTTGATTGTTTAAACAATATATTCGGTTTCGCTTTATTATTTACTAAGAAATTAATTTTCAGCCCTGCACCGGAATTCAATTCATAAATATTGCGTGTTTTATATGCGGTAACTCTTTCTGATGAATTTTCTAACAATGCTTTGATTGTTGAAACAATATATTCGGTTTCGCTTTATTATTTACTAAGAAATTAATTTTCAGCCCTGCACCGGAATTCAATTCATAAATATTGCGTGTTTTATATGCGGTAACTCTTTCTGATGAATTTTCTAACAATGCTTTGATTGTTGAAACAATATATTCGGTTTCGCTTTATTATTTATTAAGAAATTAATTTTCAGCCCTGCACCGGAATTCAATTCATAAATATTGCGTGTTTTATATGCGGTAAATCTTTCTGATGAATTTTCTAACAATGCTTTAATTGTTGAAACAATATATTCGGTTTCGCTTTATTATTTATTAAGAAATTAATTTTCAGCCCTGCACCGGAATTCAATTCATAAATATTGCGTGTTTTATATGCGGTAACTCTTTCTGATGAATTTTCTATCAATGCTTTGATTGTTGAAACAATATATTCGTTTTCGCTTTATTATTTATTAAGAAATTAATTTTCAGCCCTGCACCGGAATTCAATTTATAAATATTGCGTGTTTTATATGCGGTAACTCTTTCTGATGAATTTTCTAACAATGCTTTGATTGTTGAAACAATATATTCGGTTTCGCTTTATTATTTATTAAGAAATTAATTTTCAGCCCTGCACCGGAATTCAATTCATAAATATTGCGTGTTTTATATGCGGTAACTCTTTCTGATGAATTTTCTGACAATGCTTTGATTTTTGAAACAATATATTCGGTTTCGCTTTATTATTTATTAAGAAATTAATTTTCAGCCCTGCACCGGAATTCAATTCATAAATATTGCGTGTTTTATATGCGGTAAATCTTTCTGATGAATTTTCTAACAATGCTTTGATTGTTGAAACAATATATTCGGTTTCGCTTTATTATTTATTATGAAATTAATTTTCAGCGGTGCACCGGAATTCAATTCATAAATATTGCGTGTTTTATATGCGGTAACTCTTTCTGATGAATTTTCTAACAATGCTTTGATTGTTGAAACATTATATTCTGTTTCGCTTTATTATTTATTAAGAAATTAATTTTCAGCCCTGCACCGGAATTCAATTCATAAATATTGCGTGTTTTATATGAGGTAACTCTTTCTGATGAATTTTCTAACAATGCTTTGATTGTTGAAACAATATATACGGTTTCGCTTTATTATTTATTAATAAATTAATTTTGAGCCCTGCACCGGGATTCAATTCATAAATATTGCGTGTTTTATATGCGGTAACTCTTTCTGATGAATTTTCTAACAATGCTTTGATTGTTGAAACAATATATTCGGTTTCGCTTTATTATTTATTAATAAATTAATTTTTAGCCCTGCACCGGAATTCAATTCATAAATATTGCGTGTTTTATATGCGGTAACTCTTTCTGATGAATTTTCTAACAATGCTTTGATTGTTGAAACAATATATTCGGTTTCGCTTTATTATTTATTACGAAATTAATTTTGAGCCCTGCACCGGGATTCAATTCATAAATATTGCGTGTTTTATATGCGGTAACTCTTTCTGATGAATTTTCTAACAATGCTTTGATTGTTGAAACAATATATTCGGTTTCGTTTTATTATTTATTAATAAATTAATTTTGATCCCTGCACCGGAATTCAATTCATAAATATTGCGTGTTTTATATGCGGTAACTCTTTTTGATGAATTTTCTAACAATGCTTTGATTGTTGAAACAATATATTCGGTTTCGCTTTATTATTTATTAAGAAATTAATTTTTAGCCCTGCACCGGAATTCAATTCATAAATATTGCGTGTTTTATATGCGGTAACTCTTTCTGATGAATTTTCTAGCAATGCTTTGATTGTTTAAACAATATATTCGGTTTCGCTTTATTATTTATTAAGAAATTAATTTTCAGCCCTGCACCGGAATTCAATTTATAAATATTGCGTGTTTTATATGCGGTAACTCTTTCTGATGAATTTTCTAACAATGCTTTGATTGTTGAAACAATATATTCGGTTTCGCTTTATTATTTTTTAAGAAATTAATTTTCAGCCCTGCACCGGAATTCAATTCATAAATATTGCGTGTTTTATATGCGGTAAATCTTTCTGATGAATTTTCTAACAATGCTTTAATTGTTGAAACAATATAGTCGGTTTCGCTTTATTATTTATTAAGAAATTAATTTTCAGCCCTGCACCGGAATTCAATTTATAAATATTGCGTGTTTTATATGCGGTAACTCTTTCTGATGAATTTTCTAACAATGCTTTGATTGTTGAAACAATATATTCGGTTTCGCTTTATTATTTTTTAAGAAATTAATTTTCAGCCCTGCACCGGAATTCAATTCATAAATATTGCGTGTTTTATATGCGGTAAATCTTTCTGATGAATTTTCTAACAATGCTTTAATTGTTGAAACAATATAGTCGGTTTCGCTTTATTATTTATTAAGAAATTAATTTTCAGCCCTGCACCGGAATTCAATTCATAAATATTGCGTGTTTTATATGCGGTAACTCTTTCTGATGAATTTTCTAACAATGCTTTGATTGTTGAAACAATATATTCGGTTTCGCTTTATTATTTATTAAGAAATTAATTTTCAGCCCTGCACCGGAATTCAATTCATAAATATTGCGTGTTTTATATGCGGTAACTCTTTCTGGTGAATTTTCTGACAATGCTTTGATTTTTGAAACAATATATTCGGTTTCGCTTTATTATTTATTAAGAAATTAATTTTCAGCCCTGCACCGGAATTCAATTCATAAATATTGCGTGTTTTATATGCGGTAAATCTTTCTGATGAATTTTCTAACAATGCTTTGATTGTTGAAACAATATATTCGGTTTCGCTTTATTATTTATTACGAAATTAATTTTCAGCCCTGCACCGGAATTCAATTCATAAATATTGCGTGTTTTATATGCGGTAACTCTTTCTGATGAATTTTCTAACAATGCTTTGATTGTTGAAACAATATATTCGGTTTCGCTTTATTATTTATTAATAAATTAATTTTGAGCCCTGCACCGGAATTCAATTAATAAATATTGCGTGTTTTATATGCGGTAACTCTTTCTGATGAATTTTCTAGCAATGCTTTGATTGTTTAAACAATATATTCGGTTTCGCTTTATTATTTACTAAGAAATTAATTTTCAGCCGTGCACCGGAATTCAATTCATAAATATTGCGTGTTTAATATGCGGTAACTCTTTCTGATGAATTTTCTAACAATGCTTTGATTGTTGAAACAATATATTCGGTTTCGCATTATTATTTATTAAGAAATTAATTTTCAGCGGTGCAACGGAATTCAATTCATAAATATTGCGTGTTTTATATGCGGAAACGCTTTCTGATGAATTTTCTAACAATACTTTGATTGTTGAAACAATATATTCGGTTTCGCTTTATTATTTATTAAGAAATTAATTTTCAGCGGTGCACCGAAATTCAATTCATAAATATTGCGTGTTTTATATGCGGTAACTCTTTCTGATGAATTTTCTAACAATGCTTTGATTGTTGAAACAATATATTCGGTTTCGCTTTATTATTTATTAAGAAATTAATTTTCAGCCCTGCACCGGAATTCAATTCATAAATATTGCGTGTTTTATATGCGGTAAATCTTTCTGATGATCTTTCTAACAATGCTTTGATTCTTGAAACAATATATTCGGTTTCGCTTTATTATTTATTAAGAAATTAATTTTCAGCCCTGCACCGGAATTCAATTCATAAATATTGCGTGTTTTATATGCGGTAACTCTTTGTGATGAATTTTCTAACAATGCTATGATTGTTGAAACAATATATTCGGTTTCGCTTTATTATTTATTAAGAAATTAATTTTCAGCCCTGCACCGGAATTCAATTCATAAATTTTGCGTGTTTTATATGCGGTAACTCTTTCTGATGAATTTTCTAACAATGCTTTGATTGTTGAAACAATATATTCGGTTTCGCTTTATTATTTATTAAGAAATTAATTTTTAGCCCTGCACCGGAATTCAATTCATAAATATTGCGTGTTTTATATGCGGTAACTCTTTCTGATGAATTTTCTAGCAATGCTTTGATTGTTTAAACAATATATTCGATTTCGCTTTATTATTTACTAAGAAATTAATTTTCAGCCCTGCACCGGAATTCAATTCATAAATATTGCGTGTTTTATATGCGGTAACTCTTTCTGATGAATTTTCTAACAATGCTTTGATTGTTGAAACAATATATTCGGTTTCGCTTTATTATTTACTAAGAAATTAATTTTCAGCCCTGCACCGGAATTCAATTCATAAATATTGCGTGTTTTATATGCGGTAACTCTTTCTGATGAATTTTCTAACAATGCTTTGATTGTTGAAACAATATATTCGGTTTCGCTTTATTATTTATTAAGAAATTAATTTTCAGCCCTGCACCGGAATTCAATTCATAAATATTGCGTGTTTTATATGCGGTAAATCTTTCTGATGAATTTTCTAACAATGCTTTAATTGTTGAAACAATATATTCGGTTTCGCTTTATTATTTATTAAGAAATTAATTTTCAGCCCTGCACCGGAATTCAATTCATAAATATTGCGTGTTTTATATGCGGTAACTCTTTCTGATGAATTTTCTATCAATGCTTTGATTGTTGAAACAATATATTCGTTTTCGCTTTATTATTTATTAAGAAATTAATTTTCAGCGGTGCACCGGAATTCAATTCATAAATATTGCGTGTTTTATATGCGGAAACGCTTTCTGATGAATTTTCTAACAATACTTTGATTGTTGAAACAATATATTCGGTTTCGCTTTATTATTTATTAAGAAATTAATTTTCAGCGGTGCACCGAAATTCAATTCAAAAATATTGCGTGTTTTATATGCGGTAACTCTTTCTGATGAACTTTCTAACAATGCTTTGATTGTTGAAACAGTATATTCGGTTTCGCTTTATTATTTATTAAGAAATTAATTTTCAGCCCTGCACCGGAATTCAATTCATAAATATTGCGTGTTTTATATGCGGTAAATTTTTCTGATGATCTTTCTAACAATGCTTTGATTGTTGAAACAATATATTCAGTTTCGCTTTATTATTTATTAAGAAATTAATTTTCAGCCCTGCACCGGAATTCAATTCATAAATATTGCGTGTTTTATATGCGGTAACTCTTTGTGATGAATTTTCTAACAATGCTATGATTGTTGAAACAATATATTCGGTTTCGCTTTATTATTTATTAAGAAATTAATTTTCAGCCCTGCACCGGAATTCAATTCATAAATTTTGCGTGTTTCATATGCGGTAACTCTTTCTGATGAATTTTCTAACAATACTTTGATTGTTGAAACAATATATTCGGTTTCGCTTTATTATTTATTAAGAAATTAATTTTCAGCGGTGCACCGAAATTCAATTCATAAATATTGCGTGTTTTATATGCGGTAACTCTTTCTGATGAATTTTCTAACAATGCTTTGATTGTTGAAACAATATATTCGGTTTCGCTTTATTATTTATTAAGAAATTAATTTTCAGCCCTGCACCGGAATTCAATTCATAAATTTTGCGTGTTTTATATGCGGTAACTCTTTCTGATGAATTTTCTAACAATACTTTGATTGTTGAAACAATATATTCGGTTTCGCTTTATTATTTATTAAGAAATTAATTTTCAGCGGTGCACCGAAATTCAATTCATAAATATTGCGTGTTTTATATGCGGTAACTCTTTCTGATGAATTTTCTAACAATGCTTTCATTGTTGAAACAATATATTCGGTTTCGCTTTATTATTTATTAAGAAATTAATTTTCAGCCCTGCACCGGAACTCAATTCATAAATATTGCGTGTTTTATATGCGGTAACTCTTTCTGATGAATTTTCTAACAATGCTTTGATTGTTGAAACAATATATTCGGTTTCGCTTTATTATTTATTAAGAAATTAATTTTCAGCCCTGCACCGGAATTCAATTCATAAATATTGCGTGTTTTATATGCGGTAACTCTTTCTGATGAATTTTCTAACAATGCTTTGATTGTTTAAACAATATATTAGGTTTCGCTTTATTATTTACTAAGAAATTAATTTTGAGCCCTGCACCGGAATTCAGTTCATAAATATTGCGTGTTTTATATGCGGTAACTCTATCTGATGAATTTTCTAACAATGCTTTGATTGTTGAAACAATATATTCGGTTTCGCTTTATTATTTATTAAGAAATTAATTTTCAGCCCTGCACCGGAATTCAATTCATAAATATTGCGTGTTTTATATGCGGTAACTCTTTCTGATGATCTTTCTAACAATGCTTTGATTCTTGAAACAATATATTCGGTTTCGCTTTATTATTTATTAAGAAATTAATTTTCAGCCCTGCACCGGAATTCAATTCATAAATATTGCGTGTTTTATATGCGGTAACTCTTTGTGATGAATTTTCTAACAATGCTATGATTGTTGAAACAATATATTCGGTTTCGCTTTATTATTTATTAAGAAATTAATTTTCAGCCCTGCACCGGAATTCAATTCATAAATTTTGCGTGTTTTATATGCGGTAACTCTTTCTGATGAATTTTCTAACAATGCTTTGATTGTTGAAACAATATATTCGGTTTCGCTTTATTATTTATTAAGAAATTAATTTTTAGCCCTGCACCGGAATTCAATTCATAAATATTGCGTGTTTTATATGCGGTAACTCTTTCTGATGAATTTTCTAGCAATGCTTTGATTGTTTAAACAATATATTCGGTTTCGCTTTATTATTTACTAAGAAATTAATTTTCAGCCCTGCACCGGAATTCAATTCATAAATATTGCGTGTTTTATATGCGGTAACTCTTTCTGATGAATTTTCTAACAATGCTTTGATTGTTGAAACAATATATTCGGTTTCGCTTTATTATTTACTAAGAAATTAATTTTCAGCCCTGCACCGGAATTCAATTCATAAATATTGCGTGTTTTATATGCGGTAACTCTTTCTGATGAATTTTCTAACAATGCTTTGATTGTTGAAACAATATATTCGGTTTCGCTTTATTATTTATTAAGAAATTAATTTTCAGCCCTGCACCGGAATTCAATTCATAAATATTGCGTGTTTTATATGCGGTAAATCTTTCTGATGAATTTTCTAACAATGCTTTAATTGTTGAAACAATATATTCGGTTTCGCTTTATTATTTATTAAGAAATTAATTTTCAGCCCTGCACCGGAATTCAATTCATAAATATTGCGTGTTTTATATGCGGTAACTCTTTCTGATGAATTTTCTATCAATGCTTTGATTGTTGAAACAATATATTCGTTTTCGCTTTATTATTTATTATGAAATTAATTTTCAGCGGTGCACCGGAATTCAATTCATAAATATTGCGTGTTTTATATGCGGAAACGCTTTCTGATGAATTTTCTAACAATACTTTGATTGTTGAAACAATATATTCGGTTTCGCTTTATTATTTATTAAGAAATTAATTTTCAGCGGTGCACCGAAATTCAATTCAAAAATATTGCGTGTTTTATATGCGGTAACTCTTTCTGATGAATTTTCTAACAATGCTTTGATTGTTGAAACAGTATATTCGGTTTCGCTTTATTATTTATTAAGAAATTAATTTTCAGCCCTGCACCGGAATTCAATTCATAAATATTGCGTGTTTTATATGCGGTAAATTTTTCTGATGATCTTTCTAACAATGCTTTGATTGTTGAAACAATATATTCAGTTTCGCTTTATTATTTATTAAGAAATTAATTTTCAGCCCTGCACCGGAATTCAATTCATAAATATTGCGTGTTTTATATGCGGTAACTCTTTGTGATGAATTTTCTAACAATGCTATGATTGTTGAAACAATATATTCGGTTTCGCTTTATTATTTATTAAGAAATTAATTTTCAGCCCTGCACCGGAATTCAATTCATAAATTTTGCGTGTTTCATATGCGGTAACTCTTTCTGATGAATTTTCTAACAATACTTTGATTGTTGAAACAATATATTCGGTTTCGCTTTATTATTTATTAAGAAATTAATTTTCAGCGGTGCACCGAAATTCAATTCATAAATATTGCGTGTTTTATATGCGGTAACTCTTTCTGATGAATTTTCTAACAATGCTTTGATTGTTGAAACAATATATTCGGTTTCGCTTTATTATTTATTAAGAAATTAATTTTCAGCCCTGCACCGGAATTCAATTCATAAATTTTGCGTGTTTTATATGCGGTAACTCTTTCTGATGAATTTTCTAACAATACTTTGATTGTTGAAACAATATATTCGGTTTCGCTTTATTATTTATTAAGAAATTAATTTTCAGCGGTGCACCGAAATTCAATTCATAAATATTGCGTGTTTTATATGCGGTAACTCTTTCTGATGAATTTTCTAACAATGCTTTCATTGTTGAAACAATATATTCGGTTTCGCTTTATTATTTATTAAGAAATTAATTTTCAGCCCTGCACCGGAACTCAATTCATAAATATTGCGTGTTTTATATGCGGTAACTCTTTCTGATGAATTTTCTAACAATGCTTTGATTGTTGAAACAATATATTCGGTTTCGCTTTATTATTTATTAAGAAATTAATTTTCAGCCCTGCACCGGAATTCAATTCATAAATATTGCGTGTTTTATATGCGGTAACTCTTTCTGATGAATTTTCTAACAATGCTTTGATTGTTTAAACAATATATTAGGTTTCGCTTTATTATTTACTAAGAAATTAATTTTGAGCCCTGCACCGGAATTCAGTTCATAAATATTGCGTGTTTTATATGCGGTAACTCTATCTGATGAATTTTCTAACAATGCTTTGATTGTTGAAACAATATATTCGGTTTCGCTTTATTATTTATTAAGAAATTAATTTTCAGCCCTGCACCGGAATTCAATTCATAAATATTGCGTGTTTTATATGCGGTAAATCTTTCTGATGAATTTTCTAACAATGCTTTAATTGTTGAAACAATATATTCGGTTTCGCTTTATTATTTATTAAGAAATTAATTTTCAGCCCTGCACCGGAATTCAATTCATAAATATTGCGTGTTTTATATGCGGTAACTCTTTCTGATGAATTTTCTAACAATGCTTTGATTGTTGAAACAATATATTCGTTTTCGCTTTATTATTTATTAAGAAATTAATTTTCAGCCCTGCACCGGAATTCAATTTATAAATATTGCGTGTTTTATATGCGGTAACTCTTTCTGATGAATTTTCTAACAATGCTTTGATTGTTGAAACAATATATTCGGTTTCGCTTTATTATTTATGAAGAAATTAATTTTCAGCCCTGCACCGGAATTCAATTCATAAATATTGCGTGTTTTATATGCGGTAAATCTTTCTGATGAATTTTCTAACAATGCTTTGATTGTTGAAACAATATATTCGGTTTCGCTTTATTATTTATTACGAAATTAATTTTCAGCCCTGCACCGGAATTCAATTCATAAATATTGCGTGTTTTATATGCGGTAACTCTTTCTGATGAATTTTCTAACAATGCTTTGATTGTTGAAACAATATATTCGGTTTCGCTTTATTATTTATTAATAAATTAATTTTGAGCCCTGCACCGGAATTCAATTCATAAATATTGCGTGTTTTATATGCGGTAACTCTTTCTGATGAATTTTCTAACAATGCTTTGATTGTTGAAACAATATATTCGGTTTCGCATTATTATTTATTAAGAAATTAATTTTCAGCGGTGCACCGGAATTCAATTCATAAATATTGCGTGTTTTATATGCGGAAACGCTTTCTGATGAATTTTCTAACAATACTTTGATTGTTGAAACAATATATTCGGTTTCGCTTTATTATTTATTAAGAAATTAATTTTCAGCGGTGCACCGAAATTCAATTCATAAATATTGCGTGTTTTATATGCGGTAACTCTTTCTGATGAATTTTCTAACAATGCTTTGATTGTTGAAACAATATATTCGGTTTCGCTTTATTATTTATTAAGAAATTAATTTTCAGCCCTGCACCGGAATTCAATTCATAAATATTGCGTGTTTTATATGCGGTAAATCTTTCTGATGATCTTTCTAACAATGCTTTGATTGTTGAAACAATATATTCAGTTTCGCTTTATTATTTATTAAGAAATTAATTTTCAGCCCTGCACCGGAATTCAATTCATAAATATTGCGTGTTTTATATGCGGTAACTCTTTGTGATGAATTTTCTAACAATGCTATGATTGTTGAAACAATATATTCGGTTTCGCTTTGTTATTTATTAAGAAATTAATTTTCAGCCCTGCACCGGAATTCAATTCATAAATTTTGCGTGTTTTATATGCGGTAACTCTTTCTGATGAATTTTCTAACAATGCTTTGATTGTTGAAACAATATATTCGGTTTCGCTTTATTATTTATTAAGAAATTAATTTTCAGCCCTGCACCGGAATTCAATTCATAAATTTTGCGTGTTTTATATGCGGTAACTCTTTCTGATGAATTTTCTAACAATACTTTGATTGTTGAAACAATATTCGGTTTCGCTTTATTATTTATTAAGAAATTAATTTTCAGCGGTGCACCGAAATTCAATTCATAAATATTGAGTGTTTTATATGCGGTAACTCTTTCTGATGAATTTTCTAACAATGCTTTCATTGTTGAAACAATATATTCGGTTTCGCTTTATTATTTATTAAGAAATTAATTTTCAGCCCTGCACCGGAACTCAATTCATAAATATTGCGTGTTTTATATGCGGTAACTCTTTCTGATGAATTTTCTAACAATGCTTTGATTGTTGAAACAATATATTCGGTTTCGCTTTATTATTTATTAAGAAATTAATTTTCAGCCCTGCACCGGAATTCAATTCATAAATATTGCGTGTTTTATATGCGGTAACTCTTTCTGATGAATTTTCTAACAATGCTTTGATTGTTGAAACAATATATTCGGTTTCGCTTTATTATTTATTATGAAATTAATTTTCAGCGGTGCACCGGAATTCAATTCATAAATATTGCGTGTTTTATATGCGGTAACTCTTTCTGATGAATTTTCTAACAATGCTTTGATTGTTGAAACATTATATTCTGTTTCGCTTTATTATTTATTAAGAAATTAATTTTCAGCCCTGCACCGGAATTCAATTCATAAATATTGCGTGTTTTATATGAGGTAACTCTTTCTGATGAATTTTCTAACAATGCTTTGATTGTTGAAACAATATATACGGTTTCGCTTTATTATTTATTAATAAATTAATTTTGAGCCCTGCACCGGGATTCAATTCATAAATATTGCGTGTTTTATATGCGGTAACTCTTTCTGATGAATTTTCTAACAATGCTTTGATTGTTGAAACAATATATTCGGTTTCGCTTTATTATTTATTAATAAATTAATTTTTAGCCCTGCACCGGAATTCAATTCATAAATATTGCGTGTTTTATATGCGGTAACTCTTTCTGATGAATTTTCTAACAATGCTTTGATTGTTGAAACAATATATTCGGTTTCGCTTTATTATTTATTACGAAATTAATTTTGAGCCCTGCACCGGGATTCAATTCATAAATATTGCGTGTTTTATATGCGGTAACTCTTTCTGATGAATTTTCTAACAATGCTTTGATTGTTGAAACAATATATTCGGTTTCGTTTTATTATTTATTAATAAATTAATTTTGATCCCTGCACCGGAATTCAATTCATAAATATTGCGTGTTTTATATGCGGTAACTCTTTTTGATGAATTTTCTAACAATGCTTTGATTGTTGAAACAATATATTCGGTTTCGCTTTATTATTTATTAAGAAATTAATTTTTAGCCCTGCACCGGAATTCAATTCATAAATATTGCGTGTTTTATATGCGGTAACTCTTTCTGATGAATTTTCTAGCAATGCTTTGATTGTTTAAACAATATATTCGGTTTCGCTTTATTATTTATTAAGAAATTAATTTTCAGCCCTGCACCGGAATTCAATTTATAAATATTGCGTGTTTTATATGCGGTAACTCTTTCTGATGAATTTTCTAACAATGCTTTGATTGTTGAAACAATATATTCGGTTTCGCTTTATTATTTTTTAAGAAATTAATTTTCAGCCCTGCACCGGAATTCAATTCATAAATATTGCGTGTTTTATATGCGGTAAATCTTTCTGATGAATTTTCTAACAATGCTTTAATTGTTGAAACAATATAGTCGGTTTCGCTTTATTATTTATTAAGAAATTAATTTTCAGCCCTGCACCGGAATTCACTTTATAAATATTGCGTGTTTTATATGCGGTAACTCTTTCTGATGAATTTTCTAACAATGCTTTGATTGTTGAAACAATATATTCGGTTTCGCTTTATTATTTTTTAAGAAATTAATTTTCAGCCCTGCACCGGAATTCAATTCATAAATATTGCGTGTTTTATATGCGGTAAATCTTTCTGATGAATTTTCTAACAATGCTTTAATTGTTGAAACAATATAGTCGGTTTCGCTTTATTATTTATTAAGAAATTAATTTTCAGCCCTGCACCGGAATTCAATTCATAAATATTGCGTGTTTTATATGCGGTAACTCTTTCTGATGAATTTTCTAACAATGCTTTGATTGTTGAAACAATATATTCGGTTTCGCTTTATTATTTATTAAGAAATTAATTTTCAGCCCTGCACCGGAATTCAATTCATAAATATTGCGTGTTTTATATGCGGTAACTCTTTCTGGTGAATTTTCTGACAATGCTTTGATTTTTGAAACAATATATTCGGTTTCGCTTTATTATTTATTAAGAAATTAATTTTCAGCCCTGCACCGGAATTCAATTCATAAATATTGCGTGTTTTATATGCGGTAAATCTTTCTGATGAATTTTCTAACAATGCTTTGATTGTTGAAACAATATATTCGGTTTCGCTTTATTATTTATTACGAAATTAATTTTCAGCCCTGCACCGGAATTCAATTCATAAATATTGCGTGTTTTATATGCGGTAACTCTTTCTGATGAATTTTCTAACAATGCTTTGATTGTTGAAACAATATATTCGGTTTCGCTTTATTATTTATTAATAAATTAATTTTGAGCCCTGCACCGGAATTCAATTAATAAATATTGCGTGTTTTATATGCGGTAACTCTTTCTGATGAGTTTTCTAGCAATGCTTTGATTGTTTAAACAATATATTCGGTTTCGCTTTATTATTTACTAAGAAATTAATTTTCAGCCGTGCACCGGAATTCAATTCATAAATATTGCGTGTTTAATATGCGGTAACTCTTTCTGATGAATTTTCTAACAATGCTTTGATTGTTGAAACAATATATTCGGTTTCGCATTATTATTTATTAAGAAATTAATTTTCAGCGGTGCACCGGAATTCAATTCATAAATATTGCGTGTTTTATATGCGGAAACGCTTTCTGATGAATTTTCTAACAATACTTTGATTGTTGAAACAATATATTCGGTTTCGCTTTATTATTTATTAAGAAATTAATTTTCAGCGGTGCACCGAAATTCAATTCATAAATATTGCGTGTTTTATATGCGGTAACTCTTTCTGATGAATTTTCTAACAATGCTTTGATTGTTGAAACAATATATTCGGTTTCGCTTTATTATTTATTAAGAAATTAATTTTCAGCCCTGCACCGGAATTCAATTCATAAATATTGCGTGTTTTATATGCGGTAAATCTTTCTGATGATCTTTCTAACAATGCTTTGATTCTTGAAACAATATATTCGGTTTCGCTTTATTATTTATTAAGAAATTAATTTTCAGCCCTGCACCGGAATTCAATTCATAAATATTGCGTGTTTTATATGCGGTAACTCTTTGTGATGAATTTTCTAACAATGCTATGATTGTTGAAACAATATATTCGGTTTCGCTGTATTATTTATTAAGAAATTAATTTTCAGCCCTGCACCGGAATTCAATTCATAAATTTTGCGTGTTTTATATGCGGTAACTCTTTCTGATGAATTTTCTAACAATGCTTTGATTGTTGAAACAATATATTCGGTTTCGCTTTATTATTTATTAAGAAATTAATTTTTAGCCCTGCACCGGAATTCAATTCATAAATATTGCGTGTTTTATATGCGGTAACTCTTTCTGATGAATTTTCTAGCAATGCTTTGATTGTTTAAACAATATATTCGGTTTCGCTTTATTATTTACTAAGAAATTAATTTTCAGCCCTGCACCGGAATTCAATTCATAAATATTGCGTGTTTTATATGCGGTAACTCTTTCTGATGAATTTTCTAACAATGCTTTGATTGTTGAAACAATATATTCGGTTTCGCTTTATTATTTACTAAGAAATTAATTTTCAGCCCTGCACCGGAATTCAATTCATAAATATTGCGTGTTTTATATGCGGTAACTCTTTCTGATGAATTTTCTAACAATGCTTTGATTGTTGAAACAATATATTCGGTTTCGCTTTATTATTTATTAAGAAATTAATTTTCAGCCCTGCACCGGAATTCAATTCATAAATATTGCGTGTTTTATATGCGGTAAATCTTTCTGATGAATTTTCTAACAATGCTTTAATTGTTGAAACAATATATTCGGTTTCGCTTTATTATTTATTAAGAAATTAATTTTCAGCCCTGCACCGGAATTCAATTCATAAATATTGCGTGTTTTATATGCGGTAACTCTTTCTGATGAATTTTCTATCAATGCTTTGATTGTTGAAACAATATATTCGTTTTCGCTTTATTATTTATTAAGAAATTAATTTTCAGCCCTGCACCGGAATTCAATTTATAAATATTGCGTGTTTTATATGCGGTAACTCTTTCTGATGAATTTTCTAACAATGCTTTGATTGTTGAAACAATATATTCGGTTTCGCTTTATTATTTATTAAGAAATTAATTTTCAGCCCTGCACCGGAATTCAATTCATAAATATTGCGTGTTTTATATGCGGTAACTCTTTCTGATGAATTTTCTGACAATGCTTTGATTTTTGAAACAATATATTCGGTTTCGCTTTATTATTTATTAAGAAATTAATTTTGAGCCCTGCACCGGGATTCAATTCATAAATATTGCGTGTTTTATATGCGGTAACTCTTTCTGATGAATTTTCTATCAATGCTTTGATTGTTGAAACAATATATTCGTTTTCGCTTTATTATTTATTAAGAAATTAATTTTCAGCCCTGCACCGGAATTCAATTCATAAATATTGCGTGTTTTATATGCGGTAACTCTTTCTGATGAATTTTCTGACAATGCTTTGATTTTTGAAACAATATATTCGGTTTCGCTTTATTATTTATTAAGAAATTAATTTTCAGCCCTGCACCGGAATTCAATTCATAAATATTGCGTGTTTTATATGCGGTAACTCTTTCTGATGAATTTTCTAACAATGCTTTGATTGTTGAAACAATATATACGGTTTCGCTTTATTATTTATTAATAAATTAATTTTGAGCCCTGCACCGGGATTCAATTCATAAATATTGCGTGTTTTATATGCGGTAACTCTTTCTGATGAATTTTCTAACAATGCTTTGATTGTTGAAACAATATATTCGGTTTCGCTTTATTATTTATTAATAAATTAATTTTTAGCCCTGCACCGGAATTCAATTCATAAATATTGCGTGTTTTATATGCGGTAACTCTTTCTGATGAATTTTCTAACAATGCTTTGATTGTTGAAACAATATATTCGGTTTCGCTTTATTATTTATTACGAAATTAATTTTGAGCCCTGCACCGGGATTCAATTCATAAATATTGCGTGTTTTATATGCGGTAACTCTTTCTGATGAATTTTCTAACAATGCTTTGATTGTTGAAACAATATATTCGGTTTCGTTTTATTATTTATTAATAAATTAATTTTGATCCCTGCACCGGAATTCAATTCATAAATATTGCGTGTTTTATATGCGGTAACTCTTTTTGATGAATTTTCTAACAATGCTTTGATTGTTGAAACAATATATTCGGTTTCGCTTTATTATTTATTAAGAAATTAATTTTTAGCCCTGCACCGGAATTCAATTCATAAATATTGCGTGTTTTATATGCGGTAACTCTTTCTGATGAATTTTCTAGCAATGCTTTGATTGTTTAAACAATATATTCGGTTTCGCTTTATTATTTATTAAGAAATTAATTTTCAGCCCTGCACCGGAATTCAATTTATAAATATTGCGTGTTTTATATGCGGTAACTCTTTCTGATGAATTTTCTAACAATGCTTTGATTGTTGAAACAATATATTCGGTTTCGCTTTATTATTTTTTAAGAAATTAATTTTCAGCCCTGCACCGGAATTCAATTCATAAATATTGCGTGTGTTATATGCGGTAAATCTTTCTGATGAATTTTCTAACAATGCTTTAATTGTTGAAACAATATAGTCGGTTTCGCTTTATTATTTATTAAGAAATTAATTTTCAGCCCTGCACCGGAATTCAATTTATAAATATTGCGTGTTTTATATGCGGTAACTCTTTCTGATGAATTTTCTAACAATGCTTTGATTGTTGAAACAATATATTCGGTTTCGCTTTATTATTTTTTAAGAAATTAATTTTCAGCCCTGCACCGGAATTCAATTCATAAATATTGCGTGTTTTATATGCGGTAAATCTTTCTGATGAATTTTCTAACAATGCTTTAATTGTTGAAACAATATAGTCGGTTTCGCTTTATTATTTATTAAGAAATTAATTTTCAGCCCTGCACCGGAATTCAATTCATAAATATTGCGTGTTTTATATGCGGTAACTCTTTCTGATGAATTTTCTAACAATGCTTTGATTGTTGAAACAATATATTCGGTTTCGCTTTATTATTTATTAAGAAATTAATTTTCAGCCCTGCACCGGAATTCAATTCATAAATATTGCGTGTTTTATATGCGGTAACTCTTTCTGGTGAATTTTCTGACAATGCTTTGATTTTTGAAACAATATATTCGGTTTCGCTTTATTATTTATTAAGAAATTAATTTTCAGCCCTGCACCGGAATTCAATTCATAAATATTGCGTGTTTTATATGCGGTAAATCTTTCTGATGAATTTTCTAACAATGCTTTGATTGTTGAAACAATATATTCGGTTTCGCTTTATTATTTATTACGAAATTAATTTTCAGCCCTGCACCGGAATTCAATTCATAAATATTGCGTGTTTTATATGCGGTAACTCTTTCTGATGAATTTTCTAACAATGCTTTGATTGTTGAAACAATATATTCGGTTTCGCTTTATTATTTATTAATAAATTAATTTTGAGCCCTGCACCGGAATTCAATTAATAAATATTGCGTGTTTTATATGCGGTAACTCTTTCTGATGAATTTTCTAGCAATGCTTTGATTGTTTAAACAATATATTCGGTTTCGCTTTATTATTTACTAAGAAATTAATTTTCAGCCGTGCACCGGAATTCAATTCATAAATATTGCGTGTTTAATATGCGGTAACTCTTTCTGATGAATTTTCTAACAATGCTTTGATTGTTGAAACAATATATTCGGTTTCGCATTATTATTTATTAAGAAATTAATTTTCAGCGGTGCACCGGAATTCAATTCATAAATATTGCGTGTTTTATATGCGGAAACGCTTTCTGATGAATTTTCTAACAATACTTTGATTGTTGAAACAATATATTCGGTTTCGCTTTATTATTTATTAAGAAATTAATTTTCAGCGGTGCACCGAAATTCAATTCATAAATATTGCGTGTTTTATATGCGGTAACTCTTTCTGATGAATTTTCTAACAATGCTTTGATTGTTGAAACAATATATTCGGTTTCGCTTTATTATTTATTAAGAAATTAATTTTCAGCCCTGCACCGGAATTCAATTCATAAATATTGCGTGTTTTATATGCGGTAAATCTTTCTGATGATCTTTCTAACAATGCTTTGATTCTTGAAACAATATATTCGGTTTCGCTTTATTATTTATTAAGAAATTAATTTTCAGCCCTGCACCGGAATTCAATTCATAAATATTGCGTGTTTTATATGCGGTAACTCTTTGTGATGAATTTTCTAACAATGCTATGATTGTTGAAACAATATATTCGGTTTCGCTTTATTATTTATTAAGAAATTAATTTTCAGCCCTGCACCGGAATTCAATTCATAAATTTTGCGTGTTTTATATGCGGTAACTCTTTCTGATGAATTTTCTAACAATGCTTTGATTGTTGAAACAATATATTCGGTTTCGCTTTATTATTTATTAAGAAATTAATTTTTAGCCCTGCACCGGAATTCAATTCATAAATATTGCGTGTTTTATATGCGGTAACTCTTTCTGATGAATTTTCTAGCAATGCTTTGATTGTTTAAACAATATATTCGGTTTCGCTTTATTATTTACTAAGAAATTAATTTTCAGCCCTGCACCGGAATTCAATTCATAAATATTGCGTGTTTTATATGCGGTAACTCTTTCTGATGAATTTTCTAACAATGCTTTGATTGTTGAAACAATATATTCGGTTTCGCTTTATTATTTACTAAGAAATTAATTTTCAGCCCTGCACCGGAATTCAATTCATAAATATTGCGTGTTTTATATGCGGTAACTCTTTCTGATGAATTTTCTAACAATGCTTTGATTGTTGAAACAATATATTCGGTTTCGCTTTATTATTTATTAAGAAATTAATTTTCAGCCCTGCACCGGAATTCAATTCATAAATATTGCGTGTTTTATATGCGGTAAATCTTTCTGATGAATTTTCTAACAATGCTTTAATTGTTGAAACAATATATTCGGTTTCGCTTTATTATTTATTAAGAAATTAATTTTCAGCCCTGCACCGGAATTCAATTCATAAATATTGCGTGTTTTATATGCGGTAACTCTTTCTGATGAATTTTCTATCAATGCTTTGATTGTTGAAACAATATATTCGTTTTCGCTTTATTATTTATTAAGAAATTAATTTTCAGCCCTGCACCGGAATTCAATTTATAAATATTGCGTGTTTTATATGCGGTAACTCTTTCTGATGAATTTTCTAACAATGCTTTGATTGTTGAAACAATATATTCGGTTTCGCTTTATTATTTATTAAGAAATTAATTTTCAGCCCTGCACCGGAATTCAATTCATAAATATTGCGTGTTTTATATGCGGTAACTCTTTCTGATGAATTTTCTGACAATGCTTTGATTTTTGAAACAATATATTCGGTTTCGCTTTATTATTTATTAAGAAATTAATTTTCAGCCCTGCACCGGAATTCAATTCATAAATATTGCGTGTTTTATATGCGGTAAATCTTTCTGATGAATTTTCTAACAATGCTTTGATTGTTGAAACAATATATTCGGTTTCGCTTTATTATTTATTACGAAATTAATTTTCAGCCCTGCACCGGAATTCAATTCATAAATATTGCGTGTTTTATATGCGGTAACTCTTTCTGATGAATTTTCTAACAATGCTTTGATTGTTGAAACAATATATTCGGTTTCGCTTTATTATTTATTAATAAATTAATTTTGAGCCCTGCACCGGAATTCAATTCATAAATATTGCGTGTTTTATATGCGGTAACTCTTTCTGATGAATTTTCTAGCAATGCTTTGATTGTTTAAACAATATATTCGGTTTCGCTTTATTATTTACTAAGAAATTAATTTTCAGCCGTGCACCGGAATTCAATTCATAAATATTGCGTGTTTAATATGCGGTAACTCTTTCTGATGAATTTTCTAACAATGCTTTGATTGTTGAAACAATATATTCGGTTTCGCATTATTATTTATTAAGAAATTAATTTTCAGCGGTGCACCGGAATTCAATTCATAAATATTGCGTGTTTTATATGCGGAAACGCTTTCAGATGAATTTTCGAACAATACTTTGATTGTTGAAACAATATATTCGGTTTCGCTTTATTATTTATTAAGAAATTAATTTTCAGCGGTGCACCGAAATTCAATTCATAAATATTGCGTGTTTTATATGCGGTAACTCTTTCTGATGAATTTTCTAACAATGCTTTGATTGTTGAAACAATATATTCGGTTTCGCTTTATTATTTATTAAGAAATTAATTTTCAGCCCTGCACCGGAATTCAATTCATAAATATTGCGTGTTTTATATGCGGTAAATCTTTCTGATGATCTTTCTAACAATGCTTTGATTGTTGAAACAATATATTCGGTTTCGCTTTATTATTTATTAAGAAATTAATTTTCAGCCCTGCACCGGAATTCAATTCATAAATATTGCGTGTTTTATATGCGGCAACTCTTTGTGATGAATTTTCTAACAATGCTATGATTGTTGAAACAATATATTCGGTTTCGCTTTATTATTTATTAAGAAATTAATTTTCAGCCCTGCACCGGAATTCAATTCATAAATTTTGCGTGTTTTATATGCGGTAACTCTTTCTGATGAATTTTCTAACAATACTTTGATTGTTGAAACAATATATTCGGTTTCGCTTTATTATTTATTAAGAAATTAATTTTCAGCGGTGCACCGAAATTCAATTCATAAATATTGCGTGTTTTATATGCGGTAACTCTTTCTGATGAATTTTCTAACAATGCTTTGATTGTTGAAACAATATATTCGGTTTCGCTTTATTATTCATTAAGAAATTAATTTTCAGCCCTGCACCGGAATTCAATTCATAAATTTTGCGTGTTTTATATGCGGTAACTCTTTCTGATGAATTTTCTAACAATACTTTGATTGTTGAAACAATATATTCGGTTTCGCTTTATTATTTATTAAGAAATTATTTTTCAGCGGTGCACCGAAATTCAATTCATAAATATTGCGTGTTTTATATGCGGTAACTCTTTCTGATGAATTTTCTAACAATGCTTTCATTGTTGAAACAATATATTCGGTTTCGCTTTATTATTTATTAAGAAATTAATTTTCAGCCCTGCACCGGAACTCAATTCATAAATATTGCGTGTTTTATATGCGGTAACTCTTTCTGATGAATTTTCTAACAATGCTTTGATTGTTGAAACAATATATTCGGTTTCGCTTTATTATTTATTAAGAAATTAATTTTCAGCCCTGCACCGGAATTCAATTCATAAATATTGCGTGTTTTATATGCGGTAACTCTTTCTGATGAATTTTCTAACAATGCTTTGATTGTTTAAACAATATATTCGGTTTCGCTTTATTATTTACTAAGAAATTAATTTTGAGCCCTGCACCGGAATTCAGTTCATAAATATTGCGTGTTTTATATGCGGTAACTCTTTCTGATGAATTTTCTAACAATGCTTTGATTGTTGAAACAATATATTCGGTTTCGCTTTATTATTTATTAAGAAATTAATTTTCAGCCCTGCACCGGAATTCAATTCATAAATATTGCGTGTTTTATATGCGGTAAATCTTTCTGATGAATTTTCTAACAATGCTTTAATTGTTGAAACAATATATTCGGTTTCGCTTTATTATTTATTAAGAAATTAATTTTCAGCCCTGCACCGGAATTCAATTCATAAATATTGCGTGTTTTATATGCGGTAACTCTTTCTGATGAATTTTCTAACAATGCTTTGATTGTTGAAACAATATATTCGGTTACGCTTTATTATTTAATAAGAAATTAATTTTCAGCGGTGCACCGAAATTCAATTCAAAAATATTGCGTGTTTTATATGCGGTAACTCTTTCTGATGAATTTTCTAACAATGCTTTGATTGTTGAAACATTATATTCTGTTTCGCTTTATTATTTATTAAGAAATTAATTTTCAGCCCTGCACCGGAATTCAATTCATAAATATTGCGTGTTTTATATGAGGTAACTCTTTCTGATGAATTTTCTAACAATGCTTTGATTGTTGAAACAATATATTCGGTTTCGCTTTATTATTTATTACGAAATTAATTTTGAGCCCTGCACCGGAATTCAATTCATAAATATTGCGTGTTTTATATGCGGTAACTCTTTCTGATGAATTTTCTAGCAATGCTTTGATTGTTTAAACAATATATTCGGTTTCGCTTTATTATTTACTAAGAAATTAATTTTCAGCCGTGCACCGGAATTCAATTCATAAATATTGCGTGTTTAATATGCGGTAACTCTTTCTGATGAATTTTCTAACAATGCTTTGATTGTTGAAACAATATATTCGGTTTCGCTTTATTATTTATTAAGAAATTAATTTTCAGCGGTGCACCGAAATTCAATTCATAAATATTGCGTGTTTTATATGCGGTAACTCTTTCTGATGAATTTTCTAACAATGATTTCATTGTTGAAACAATATATTCGGTTTCGCTTTATTATTTATTAAGAAATTAATTTTCAGCGGTGCACCGAAATTCAATTCATAAATATTGCGTGTTTTATATGCGGTAACTCTTTCTGATGAATTTTCTAACAATGCTTTCATTGTTGAAACAATATATTCGGTTTCGCTTTATTATTTATTAAGAAATTAATTTTCAGCCCTGCACCGGAACTCAATTCATAAATATTGCGTGTTTTATATGCGGTAACTCTTTCTGATGAATTTTCTAACAATGCTTTGATTGTTGAAACAATATATTCGGTTTCGCTTTATTATTTATTAAGAAATTAATTTTCAGCCCTGCACCGGAATTCAGTTCATAAATATTGCGTGTTTTATATGCGGTAACTCTTTCTGATGAATTTTCTAACAATGCTTTGATTGTTGAAACAATATATTCGGTTTCGCTTTATTATTTATTAAGAAATTAATTTTCAGCCCTGCACCGGAATTCAATTCATAAATATTGCGTGTTTTATATGCGGTAAATCTTTCTGATGAATTTTCTAACAATGCTTTAATTGTTGAAACAATATATTCGGTTTCGCTTTATTATTTATTAAGAAATTAATTTTCAGCGGTGCACCGAAATTCAATTCATAAATATTGCGTGTTTTATATGCGGTAACTCTTTCTGATGAATTTTCTAACAATGCTTTGATTGTTGAAACATTATATTCTGTTTCGCTTTATTATTTATTAAGAAATTAATTTTCAGCCCTGCACCGGAATTCAATTCATAAATATTGCGTGTTTTATATGAGGTAACTCTTTCTGATGAATTTTCTAACAATGCTTTGATTGTTGAAACAATATATTCGGTTTCGCTTTATTATTTATTACGAAATTAATTTTGAGCCCTGCACCGGGATTCAATTCATAAATATTGCGTGTTTTATATGCGGTAACTCTTTCTGATGAATTTTCTAACAATGCTTTGATTGTTGAAACAATATATTCGGTTTCGCTTTATTATTTATTAATAAATTAATTTTGAGCCCTGCACCGGAATTCAATTCATAAATATTGCGTGTTTTATATGCGGTAACTCTTTCTGATGAATTTTCTAACAATGCTTTGATTGTTGAAACAATATATTCGGTTTCGCTTTATTATTTATTAAGAAATTAATTTTTAGCCCTGCACCGGAATTCAATTCATAAATATTGCGTGTTTTATATGCGGTAACTCTTTCTGATGAATTTTCTAGCAATGCTTTGATTGTTTAAACAATATATTCGGTTTCGCTTTATTATTTACTAAGAAATTAATTTTCAGCCCTGCACCGGAATTCAATTCATAAATATTGCGTGTTTTATATGCGGTAACTCTTTCTGATGAATTTTCTAACAATGCTTTGATTGTTGAAGCAATATATTCGGTTTAGCTTTATTATTTATTAAGAAATTAATTTTCAGCCCTGCACCGGAATTCAATTCATAAATATTGCGTGTTTTATATGCGGTAAATCTTTCTGATGAATTTTCTAACAATGCTTTAATTGTTGAAACAATATATTCGGTTTCGCTTTATTATTTATTAAGAAATTAATTTTCAGCCCTGCACCGGAATTCAATTCATAAATATTGCGTGTTTTATATGCGGTAACTCTTTCTGATGAATTTTCTATCAATGCTTTGATTGTTGAAACAATATATTCGTTTTCGCTTTATTATTTATTAAGAAATTAATTTTCAGCCCTGCACCGGAATTCAATTTATAAATATTGCGTGTTTTATATGCGGTAACTCTTTCTGATGAATTTTCTAACAATGCTTTGATTGTTGAAACAATATATTCGGTTTCGCTTTATTATTTATTAAGAAATTAATTTTCAGCCCTGCACCGGAATTCAATTCATAAATATTGCGTGTTTTATATGCGGTAACTCTTTCTGATGAATTTTCTGACAATGCTTTGATTTTTGAAACAATATATTCGGTTTCGCTTTATTATTTATTAAGAAATTAATTTTCAGCCCTGCACCGGAATTCAATTCATAAATATTGCGTGTTTTATATGCGGTAAATCTTTCTGATGAATTTTCTAACAATGCTTTGATTGTTGAAACAATATATTCGGTTTCGCTTTATTATTTATTACGAAATTAATTTTCAGCCCTGCACCGGAATTCAATTCATAAATATTGCGTGTTTTATATGCGGTAACTCTTTCTGATGAATTTTCTAACAATGCTTTGATTGTTGAAACAATATATTCGGTTTCGCTTTATTATTTATTAATAAATTAATTTTGAGCCCTGCACCGGAATTCAATTCATAAATATTGCGTGTTTTATATGCGGTAACTCTTTCTGATGAATTTTCTAGCAATGCTTTGATTGTTTAAACAATATATTCGGTTTCGCTTTATTATTTACTAAGAAATTAATTTTCAGCCGTGCACCGGAATTCAATTCATAAATATTGCGTGTTTAATATGCGGTAACTCTTTCTGATGAATTTTCTAACAATGATTTCATTGTTGAAACAATATATTCGGTTTCGCTTTATTATTTATTAAGAAATTAATTTTCAGCCCTGCACCGGAACTCAATTCATAAATATTGCGTGTTTTATATGCGGTAACTCTTTCTGATGAATTTTCTAACAATGGTTTCATTGTTGAAACAATATATTCGGTTTCGCTTTATTATTTATTAAGAAATTAATTTTCAGCCCTGCACCGGAACTCAATTCATAAATATTGCGTGTTTTATATGCGGTAACTCTTTCTGATGAATTTTCTAACAATGCTTTGATTGTTGAAACAATATATTCGGTTTCGCTTTATTATTTATTAAGAAATTAATTTTCAGCCCTGCACCGGAATTCAATTCATAAATATTGCGTGTTTTATATGCGGTAACTCTTTCTGATGAATTTTCTAACAATGCTTTGATTGTTTAAACAATATATTCGGTTTCGCTTTATTATTTACTAAGAAATTAATTTTGAGCCCTGCACCGGAATTCAGTTCATAAATATTGCGTGTTTTATATGCGGTAACTCTTTCTGATGAATTTTCTAACAATGCTTTGATTGTTGAAACAATATATTCGGTTTCGCTTTATTATTTATTAAGAAATTAATTTTCAGCCCTGCACCGGAATTCAATTCATAAATATTGCGTGTTTTATATGCGGTAAATCTTTCTGATGAATTTTCTAACAATGCTTTAATTGTTGAAACAATATATTCGGTTTCGCTTTATTATTTATTAAGAAATTAATTTTCAGCCCTACACCGGAATTCAATTCATAAATATTGCGTGTTTTATATGCGGTAACTCTTTCTGATGAATTTTCTAACAATGCTTTGATTGTTGAAACAATATATTCGGTTACGCTTTATTATTTAATAAGAAATTAATTTTCAGCGGTGCACCGAAATTCAATTCATAAATATTGCGTGTTTTATATGCGGTAACTCTTTCTGATGAATTTTCTAACAATGCTTTGATTGTTGAAACATTATATTCTGTTTCGCTTTATTATTTATTAAGAAATTAATTTTCAGCCCTGCACCGGAATTCAATTCATAAATATTGCGTGTTTTATATGAGGTAACTCTTTCTGATGAATTTTCTAACAATGCTTTGATTGTTGAAACAATATATTCGGTTTCGCTTTATTATTTATTACGAAATTAATTTTGAGCCCTGCACCGGGATTCAATTCATAAATATTGCGTGTTTTATATGCGGTAACTCTTTCTGATGAATTTTCTAACAATGCTTTGATTGTTGAAACAATATATTCGGTTTCGCTTTATTATTCATTAAGAAATTAATTTTCAGCCCTGCACCGGAATTCAATTCATAAATTTTGCGTGTTTTATATGCGGTAACTCTTTCTGATGAATTTTCTAACAATACTTTGATTGTTGAAACAATATATTCGGTTTCGCTTTATTATTTATTAAGAAATTATTTTTCAGCGGTGCACCGAAATTCAATTCATAAATATTGCGTGTTTTATATGCGGTAACTCTTTCTGATGAATTTTCTAACAATGCTTTCATTGTTGAAACAATATATTCGGTTTCGCTTTATTATTTATTAAGAAATTAATTTTCAGCCCTGCACCGGAACTCAATTCATAAATATTGCGTGTTTTATATGCGGTAACTCTTTCTGATGAATTTTCTAACAATGCTTTGATTGTTGAAACAATATATTCGGTTTCGCTTTATTATTTATTAAGAAATTAATTTTCAGCCCTGCACCGGAATTCAATTCATAAATATTGCGTGTTTTATATGCGGTAACTCTTTCTGATGAATTTTCTAACAATGCTTTGATTGTTTAAACAATATATTCGGTTTCGCTTTATTATTTACTAAGAAATTAATTTTGAGCCCTGCACCGGAATTCAGTTCATAAATATTGCGTGTTTTATATGCGGTAACTCTTTCTGATGAATTTTCTAACAATGCTTTGATTGTTGAAACAATATATTCGGTTTCGCTTTATTATTTATTAAGAAATTAATTTTCAGCCCTGCACCGGAATTCAATTCATAAATATTGCGTGTTTTATATGCGGTAAATCTTTCTGATGAATTTTCTAACAATGCTTTAATTGTTGAAACAATATATTCGGTTTCGCTTTATTATTTATTAAGAAATTAATTTTCAGCCCTACACCGGAATTCAATTCATAAATATTGCGTGTTTTATATGCGGTAACTCTTTCTGATGAATTTTCTAACAATGCTTTGATTGTTGAAACAATATATTCGGTTACGCTTTATTATTTAATAAGAAATTAATTTTCAGCGGTGCACCGAAATTCAATTCAAAAATATTGCGTGTTTTATATGCGGTAACTCTTTCTGATGAATTTTCTAACAATGCTTTGATTGTTGAAACATTATATTCTGTTTCGCTTTATTATTTATTAAGAAATTAATTTTCAGCCCTGCACCGGAATTCAATTCATAAATATTGCGTGTTTTATATGAGGTAACTCTTTCTGATGAATTTTCTAACAATGCTTTGATTGTTGAAACAATATATTCGGTTTCGCTTTATTATTTATTACGAAATTAATTTTGAGCCCTGCACCGGGATTCAATTCATAAATATTGCGTGTTTTATATGCGGTAACTCTTTCTGATGAATTTTCTAACAATGCTTTGATTGTTGAGACAATATATTCGGTTTCGCTTTATTATTTATTAATAAATTAATTTTGAGCCCTGCACCGGAATTCAGTTCATAAATATTGCGTGTTTTATATGCGGTAACTCTTTCTGATGAATTTTCTAACAATGCTTTGATTGTTGAAACAATATATTCTGTTTCGCTTTACTATTTATTTAGAAATTAATTTTCAGCACTGCACCGGAATTCAATTCATAAATTTTGCGTGTTTTATATGCGGTAACTCTTTCTGATGAATTTTCTAACAATACTTTGATTGTTGAAACAATATATTCGGTTTCGCTTTATTATTTATTAAGAAATTAATTTTCAGCGGTGCACCGAAATTCAATTCATAAATATTGCGTGTTTTATATGCGGTAACTCTTTCTGATGAATTTTCTAACAATGCTTTCATTGTTGAAACAATATATTCGGTTTCGCTTTATTATTTATTAAGAAATTAATTTTCAGCCCTGCACCGGAACTCAATTCATAAATATTGCGTGTTTTATATGCGGTAACTCTTTCTGATGAATTTTCTAACAATGCTTTGATTGTTTAAACAATATATTCGGTTTCGCTTTATTATTTACTAAGAAATTAATTTTGAGCCCTGCACCGGAATTCAGTTCATAAATATTGCGTGTTTTATATGCGGTAACTCTTTCTGATGAATTTTCTAACAATGCTTTGATTGTTGAAACAATATATTCGGTTTCGCTTTATTATTTATTAAGAAATTAATTTTCAGCCCTGCACCGGAATTCAATTCATAAATATTGCGTGTTTTATATGCGGTAAATCTTTCTGATGAATTTTCTAACAATGCTTTAATTGTTGAAACAATATATTCGGTTTCGCTTTATTATTTATTAAGAAATTAATTTTCAGCGGTGCACCGAAATTCAATTCATAAATATTGCGTGTTTTATATGCGGTAACTCTTTCTGATGAATTTTCTAACAATGCTTTGATTGTTGAAACATTATATTCTGTTTCGCTTTATTATTTATTAAGAAATTAATTTTCAGCCCTGCACCGGAATTCAATTCATAAATATTGCGTGTTTTATATGAGGTAACTCTTTCTGATGAATTTTCTAACAATGCTTTGATTGTTGAAACAATATATTCGGTTTCGCTTTATTATTTATTACGAAATTAATTTTGAGCCCTGCACCGGGATTCAATTCATAAATATTGCGTGTTTTATATGCGGTAACTCTTTCTGATGAATTTTCTAACAATGCTTTGATTGTTGAAACAATATATTCGGTTTCGCTTTATTATTTATTAATAAATTAATTTTGAGCCCTGCACCGGAATTCAATTCATAAATATTGCGTGTTTTATATGCGGTAACTCTTTCTGATGAATTTTCTAACAATGCTTTGATTGTTGAAACAATATATTCGGTTTCGCTTTATTATTTATTAAGAAATTAATTTTTAGCCCTGCACCGGAATTCAATTCATAAATATTGCGTGTTTTATATGCGGTAACTCTTTCTGATGAATTTTCTAGCAATGCTTTGATTGTTTAAACAATATATTCGGTTTCGCTTTATTATTTACTAAGAAATTAATTTTCAGCCCTGCACCGGAATTCAATTCATAAATATTGCGTGTTTTATATGCGGTAACTCTTTCTGATGAATTTTCTAACAATGCTTTGATTGTTGAAGCAATATATTCGGTTTCGCTTTATTATTTATTAAGAAATTAATTTTCAGCCCTGCACCGGAATTCAATTCATAAATATTGCGTGTTTTATATGCGGTAAATCTTTCTGATGAATTTTCTAACAATGCTTTAATTGTTGAAACAATATATTCGGTTTCGCTTTATTATTTATTAAGAAATTAATTTTCAGCCCTGCACCGGAATTCAATTCATAAATATTGCGTGTTTTATATGCGGTAACTCTTTCTGATGAATTTTCTATCAATGCTTTGATTGTTGAAACAATATATTCGTTTTCGCTTTATTATTTATTAAGAAATTAATTTTCAGCCCTGCACCGGTATTCAATTTATAAATATTGCGTGTTTTATATGCGGTAACTCTTTCTGATGAATTTTCTAACAATGCTTTGATTGTTGAAACAATATATTCGGTTTCGCTTTATTATTTATTAAGAAATTAATTTTCAGCCCTGCACCGGAATTCAATTCATAAATATTGCGTGTTTTATATGCGGTAACTCTTTCTGATGAATTTTCTGACAATGCTTTGATTTTTGAAACAATATATTCGGTTTCGCTTTATTATTTATTAAGAAATTAATTTTCAGCCCTGCACCGGAATTCAATTCATAAATATTGCGTGTTTTATATGCGGTAAATCTTTCTGATGAATTTTCTAACAATGCTTTGATTGTTGAAACAATATATTCGGTTTCGCTTTATTATTTATTACGAAATTAATTTTCAGCCCTGCACCGGAATTCAATTCATAAATATTGCGTGTTTTATATGCGGTAACTCTTTCTGATGAATTTTCTAACAATGCTTTGATTGTTGAAACAATATATTCGGTTTCGCTTTATTATTTATTAATAAATTAATTTTGAGCCCTGCACCGGAATTCAATTCATAAATATTGCGTGTTTTATATGCGGTAACTCTTTCTGATGAATTTTCTAGCAATGCTTTGATTGTTTAAACAATATATTCGGTTTCGCTTTATTATTTACTAAGAAATTAATTTTCAGCCGTGCACCGGAATTCAATTCATAAATATTGCGTGTTTAATATGCGGTAACTCTTTTTGATGAATTTTCTAACAATGCTTTGATTGTTGAAACAATATATTCGGTTTCGCTTTATTATTTATTAAGAAATTAATTTTCAGCGGTGCACCGAAATTCAATTCATAAATATTGCGTGTTTTATATGCGGTAACTCTTTCTGATGAATTTTCTAACAATGATTTCATTGTTGAAACAATATATTCGGTTTCGCTTTATTATTTATTAAGAAATTAATTTTCAGCCCTGCACCGGAACTCAATTCATAAATATTGCGTGTTTTATATGCGGTAACTCTTTCTGATGAATTTTCTAACAATGGTTTCATTGTTGAAACAATATATTCGGTTTCGCTTTATTATTTATTAAGAAATTAATTTTCAGCCCTGCACCGGAACTCAATTCATAAATATTGCGTGTTTTATATGCGGTAACTCTTTCTGATGAATTTTCTAACAATGCTTTGATTGTTGAAACAATATATTCGGTTTCGCTTTATTATTTATTAAGAAATTAATTTTCAGCCCTGCACCGGAATTCAATTCATAAATATTGCGTGTTTTATATGCGGTAACTCTTTCTGATGAATTTTCTAACAATGCTTTGATTGTTTAAACAATATATTCGGTTTCGCTTTATTATTTACTAAGAAATTAATTTTGAGCCCTGCACCGGAATTCAGTTCATAAATATTGCGTGTTTTATATGCGGTAACTCTTTCTGATGAATTTTCTAACAATGCTTTGATTGTTGAAACAATATATTCGGTTACGCTTTATTATTTAATAAGAAATTAATTTTCAGCGGTGCACCGAAATTCAATTCATAAATATTGCGTGTTTTATATGCGGTAACTCTTTCTGATGAATTTTCTAACAATGCTTTGATTGTTGAAACATTATATTCTGTTTCGCTTTATTATTTATTAAGAAATTAATTTTCAGCCCTGCACCGGAATTCAATTCATAAATATTGCGTGTTTTATATGAGGTAACTCTTTCTGATGAATTTTCTAACAATGCTTTGATTGTTGAAACAATATATTCGGTTTCGCTTTATTATTTATTAAGAAATTAATTTTCAGCCCTGCACCGGAATTCAATTCATAAATATTGCGTGTTTTATATGCGGTAAATCTTTCTGATGAATTTTCTAACAATGCTTTAATTGTTGAAACAATATATTCGGTTTCGCTTTATTATTTATTAAGAAATTAATTTTCAGCCCTGCACCGGAATTCAATTCATAAATATTGCGTGTTTTATATGCGGTAACTCTTTCTGATGAATTTTCTATCAATGCTTTGATTGTTGAAACAATATATTCGTTTTCGCTTTATTATTTATTAAGAAATTAATTTTCAGCCCTGCACCGGAATTCAATTTATAAATATTGCGTGTTTTATATGCGGTAACTCTTTCTGATGAATTTTCTAACAATGCTTTGATTGTTGAAACAATATATTCGGTTTCGCTTTATTATTTATTAAGAAATTAATTTTCAGCCCTGCACCGGAATTCAATTCATAAATATTGCGTGTTTTATATGCGGTAACTCTTTCTGATGAATTTTCTGACAATGCTTTGATTTTTGAAACAATATATTCGGTTTCGCTTTATTATTTATTAAGAAATTAATTTTCAGCCCTGCACCGGAATTCAATTCATAAATATTGCGTGTTTTATATGCGGTAAATCTTTCTGATGAATTTTCTAACAATGCTTTGATTGTTGAAACAATATATTCGGTTTCGCTTTATTATTTATTACGAAATTAATTTTCAGCCCTGCACCGGAATTCAATTCATAAATATTGCGTGTTTTATATGCGGTAACTCTTTCTGATGAATTTTCTAACAATGCTTTGATTGTTGAAACAATATATTCGGTTTCGCTTTATTATTTATTAATAAATTAATTTTGAGCCCTGCACCGGAATTCAATTCATAAATATTGCGTGTTTTATATGCGGTAACTCTTTCTGATGAATTTTCTAGCAATGCTTTGATTGTTTAAACAATATATTCGGTTTCGCTTTATTATTTACTAAGAAATTAATTTTCAGCCGTGCACCGGAATTCAATTCATAAATATTGCGTGTTTAATATGCGGTAACTCTTTCTGATGAATTTTCTAACAATGCTTTGATTGTTGAAACAATATATTCGGTTTCGCTTTATTATTTATTAAGAAATTAATTTTCAGCGGTGCACCGAAATTCAATTCATAAATATTGCGTGTTTTATATGCGGTAACTCTTTCTGATGAATTTTCTAACAATGATTTCATTGTTGAAACAATATATTCGGTTTCGCTTTATTATTTATTAAGAAATTAATTTTCAGCCCTGCACCGGAACTCAATTCATAAATATTGCGTGTTTTATATGCGGTAACTCTTTCTGATGAATTTTCTAACAATGGTTTCATTGTTGAAACAATATATTCGGTTTCGCTTTATTATTTATTAAGAAATTAATTTTCAGCCCTGCACCGGAACTCAATTCATAAATATTGCGTGTTTTATATGCGGTAACTCTTTCTGATGAATTTTCTAACAATGCTTTGATTGTTGAAACAATATATTCGGTTTCGCTTTATTATTTATTAAGAAATTAATTTTCAGCCCTGCACCGGAATTCAATTCATAAATATTGCGTGTTTTATATGCGGTAACTCTTTCTGATGAATTTTCTAACAATGCTTTGATTGTTTAAACAATATATTCGGTTTCGCTTTATTATTTACTAAGAAATTAATTTTGAGCCCTGCACCGGAATTCAGTTCATAAATATTGCGTGTTTTATATGCGGTAACTCTTTCTGATGAATTTTCTAACAATGCTTTGATTGTTGAAACAATATATTCGGTTACGCTTTATTATTTAATAAGAAATTAATTTTCAGCGGTGCACCGAAATTCAATTCATAAATATTGCGTGTTTTATATGCGGTAACTCTTTCTGATGAATTTTCTAACAATGCTTTGATTGTTGAAACATTATATTCTGTTTCGCTTTATTATTTATTAAGAAATTAATTTTCAGCCCTGCACCGGAATTCAATTCATAAATATTGCGTGTTTTATATGAGGTAACTCTTTCTGATGAATTTTCTAACAATGCTTTGATTGTTGAAACAATATATTCGGTTTCGCTTTATTATTTATTACGAAATTAATTTTGAGCCCTGCACCGGGATTCAATTCATAAATATTGCGTGTTTTATATGCGGTAACTCTTTCTGATGAATTTTCTAACAATGCTTTGATTGTTGAAACAATATATTCGGTTTCGCTTTATTATTCATTAAGAAATTAATTTTCAGCCCTGCACCGGAATTCAATTCATAAATTTTGCGTGTTTTATATGCGGTAACTCTTTCTGATGAATTTTCTAACAATACTTTGATTGTTGAAACAATATATTCGGTTTCGCTTTATTATTTATTAAGAAATTATTTTTCAGCGGTGCACCGAAATTCAATTCATAAATATTGCGTGTTTTATATGCGGTAACTCTTTCTGATGAATTTTCTAACAATGCTTTCATTGTTGAAACAATATATTCGGTTTCGCTTTATTATTTATTAAGAAATTAATTTTCAGCCCTGCACCGGAACTCAATTCATATATATTGCGTGTTTTATATGCGGTAACTCTTTCTGATGAATTTTCTAACAATGCTTTGATTGTTGAAACAATATATTCGGTTTCGCTTTATTATTTATTAAGAAATTAATTTTCAGCCCTGCACCGGAATTCAATTCATAAATATTGCGTGTTTTATATGCGGTAACTCTTTCTGATGAATTTTCTAACAATGCTTTGATTGTTTAAACAATATATTCGGTTTCGCTTTATTATTTACTAAGAAATTAATTTTGAGCCCTGCACCGGAATTCAGTTCATAAATATTGCGTGTTTTATATGCGGTAACTCTTTCTGATGAATTTTCTAACAATGCTTTGATTGTTGAAACAATATATTCGGTTTCGCTTTATTATTTATTAAGAAATTAATTTTCAGCCCTGCACCGGAATTCAATTCATAAATATTGCGTGTTTTATATGCGGTAAATCTTTCTGATGAATTTTCTAACAATGCTTTAATTGTTGAAACAATATATTCGGTTTCGCTTTATTATTTATTAAGAAATTAATTTTCAGCCCTACACCGGAATTCAATTCATAAATATTGCGTGTTTTATATGCGGTAACTCTTTCTGAGGAATTTTCTAACAATGCTTTGATTGTTGAAACAATATATTCGGTTACGCTTTATTATTTAATAAGAAATTAATTTTCAGCGGTGCACCGAAATTCAATTCAAAAATATTGCGTGTTTTATATGCGGTAACTCTTTCTGATGAATTTTCTAACAATGCTTTGATTGTTGAAACATTATATTCTGTTTCGCTTTATTATTTATTAAGAAATTAATTTTCAGCCCTGCACCGGAATTCAATTCATAAATATTGCGTGTTTTATATGAGGTAACTCTTTCTGATGAATTTTCTAACAATGCTTTGATTGTTGAAACAATATATTCGGTTTCGCTTTATTATTTATTACGAAATTAATTTTGAGCCCTGCACCGGGATTCAATTCATAAATATTGCGTGTTTTATATGCGGTAACTCTTTCTGATGAATTTTCTAACAATGCTTTGATTGTTGAAACAATATATTCGGTTTCGCTTTATTATTTATTAATAAATTAATTTTGAGCCCTGCACCGGAATTCAGTTCATAAATATTGCGTGTTTTATATGCGGTAACTCTTTCTGATGAATTTTCTAACAATGCTTTGATTGTTGAAACAATATATTCTGTTTCGCTTTATTATTTATTTAGAAATTAATTTTCAGCCCTGCACCGGAATTCAATTCATAAATTTTGCGTGTTTTATATGCGGTAACTCTTTCTGATGAATTTTCTAACAATACTTTGATTGTTGAAACAATATATTCGGTTTCGCTTTATTATTTATTAAGAAATTAATTTTCAGCGGTGCACCGAAATTCAATTCATAAATATTGCGTGTTTTATATGCGGTAACTCTTTCTGATGAATTTTCTAACAATGCTTTCATTGTTGAAACAATATATTCGGTTTCGCTTTATTATTTATTAAGAAATTAATTTTCAGCCCTGCACCGGAACTCAATTCATAAATATTGCGTGTTTTATATGCGGTAACTCTTTCTGATGAATTTTCTAACAATGCTTTGATTGTTTAAACAATATATTCGGTTTCGCTTTATTATTTACTAAGAAATTAATTTTGAGCCCTGCACCGGAATTCAGTTCATAAATATTGCGTGTTTTATATGCGGTAACTCTTTCTGATGAATTTTCTAACAATGCTTTGATTGTTGAAACAATATATTCGGTTTCGCTTTATTATTTATTAAGAAATTAATTTTCAGCCCTGCACCGGAATTCAATTCATAAATATTGCGTGTTTTATATGCGGTAAATCTTTCTGATGAATTTTCTAACAATGCTTTAATTGTTGAAACAATATATTCGGTTTCGCTTTATTATTTATTAAGAAATTAATTTTCAGCGGTGCACCGAAATTCAATTCATAAATATTGCGTGTTTTATATGCGGTAACTCTTTCTGATGAATTTTCTAACAATGCTTTGATTGTTGAAACATTATATTCTGTTTCGCTTTATTATTTATTAAGAAATTAATTTTCAGCCCTGCACCGGAATTCAATTCATAAATATTGCGTGTTTTATATGAGGTAACTCTTTCTGATGAATTTTCTAACAATGCTTTGATTGTTGAAACAATATATTCGGTTTCGCTTTATTATTTATTAAGAAATTAATTTTTAGCCCTGCACCGGAATTCAATTCATAAATATTGCGTGTTTTATATGCGGTAACTCTTTCTGATGAATTTTCTAACAATGCTTTGATTGTTGAAGCAATATATTCGGTTTCGCTTTATTATTTATTAAGAAATTAATTTTCAGCCCTGCACCGGAATTCAATTCATAAATATTGCGTGTTTTATATGCGGTAACTCTTTCTGATGAATTTTCTATCAATGCTTTGATTGTTGAAACAATATATTCGTTTTCGCTTTATTATTTATTAAGAAATTAATTTTCAGCCCTGCACCGGTATTCAATTTATAAATATTGCGTGTTTTATATGCGGTAACTCTTTCTGATGAATTTTCTAACAATGCTTTGATTGTTGAAACAATATATTCGGTTTCGCTTTATTATTTATTAAGAAATTAATTTTCAGCCCTGCACCGGAATTCAATTCATAAATATTGCGTGTTTTATATGCGGTAACTCTTTCTGATGAATTTTCTGACAATGCTTTGATTTTTGAAACAATATATTCGGTTTCGCTTTATTATTTATTAAGAAATTAATTTTCAGCCCTGCACCGGAATTCAATTCATAAATATTGCGTGTTTTATATGCGGTAAATCTTTCTGATGAATTTTCTAACAATGCTTTGATTGTTGAAACAATATATTCGGTTTCGCTTTATTATTTATTACGAAATTAATTTTCAGCCCTGCACCGGAATTCAATTCATAAATATTGCGTGTTTTATATGCGGTAACTCTTTCTGATGAATTTTCTAACAATGCTTTGATTGTTGAAACAATATATTCGGTTTCGCTTTATTATTTATTAATAAATTAATTTTGAGCCCTGCACCGGAATTCAATTCATAAATATTGCGTGTTTTATATGCGGTAACTCTTTCTGATGAATTTTCTAGCAATGCTTTGATTGTTTAAACAATATATTCGGTTTCGCTTTATTATTTACTAAGAAATTAATTTTCAGCCGTGCACCGGAATTCAATTCATAAATATTGCGTGTTTAATATGCGGTAACTCTTTCTGATGAATTTTCTAACAATGCTTTGATTGTTGAAACAATATATTCGGTTTCGCTTTATTATTTATTAAGAAATTAATTTTCAGCGGTGCACCGAAATTCAATTCATAAATATTGCGTGTTTTATATGCGGTAACTCTTTCTGATGAATTTTCTAACAATGATTTCATTGTTGAAACAATATATTCGGTTTCGCTTTATTATTTATTAAGAAATTAATTTTCAGCCCTGCACCGGAACTCAATTCATAAATATTGCGTGTTTTATATGCGGTAACCCTTTCTGATGAATTTTCTAACAATGCTTTGATTGTTGAAACATTATATTCTGTTTCGCTTTATTATTTATTAAGAAATTAATTTTCAGCCCTGCACCGGAATTCAATTCATAAATATTGCGTGTTTTATATGAGGTAACTCTTTCTGATGAATTTTCTAACAATGCTTTGATTGTTGAAACAATATATTCGGTTTCGCTTTATTATTTATTACGAAATTAATTTTGAGCCCTGCACCGGGATTCAATTCATAAATATTGCGTGTTTTATATGCGGTAAATCTTTCTGATGAATTTTCTAACAATGCTTTGATTGTTGAAACAATATATTCGGTTTCGCTTTATTATTCATTAAGAAATTAATTTTCAGCCCTGCACCGGAATTCAATTCATAAATTTTGCGTGTTTTATATGCGGTAACTCTTTCTGATGAATTTTCTAACAATACTTTGATTGTTGAAACAATATATTCGGTTTCGCTTTATTATTTATTAAGAAATTATTTTTCAGCGGTGCACCGAAATTCAATTCATAAATATTGCGTGTTTTATATGCGGTAACTCTTTCTGATGAATTTTCTAACAATGCTTTCATTGTTGAAACAATATATTCGGTTTCGCTTTATTATTTATTAAGAAATTAATTTTCAGCCCTGCACCGGAACTCAATTCATAAATATTGCGTGTTTTATATGCGGTAACTCTTTCTGATGAATTTTCTAACAATGCTTTGATTGTTGAAACAATATATTCGGTTTCGCTTTATTATTTATTAAGAAATTAATTTTCAGCCCTGCACCGGAATTCAATTCATAAATATTGCGTGTTTTATATGCGGTAACTCTTTCTGATGAATTTTCTAACAATGCTTTGATTGTTTAAACAATATATTCGGTTTCGCTTTATTATTTACTAAGAAATTAATTTTGAGCCCTGCACCGGAATTCAGTTCATAAATATTGCGTGTTTTATATGCGGTAACTCTTTCTGATGAATTTTCTAACAATGCTTTGATTGTTGAAACAATATATTCGGTTTCGCTTTATTATTTATTAAGAAATTAATTTTCAGCCCTGCACCGGAATTCAATTCATAAATATTGCGTGTTTTATATGCGGTAAATCTTTCTGATGAATTTTCTAACAATGCTTTAATTGTTGAAACAATATATTCGGTTTCGCTTTATTATTTATTAAGAAATTAATTTTCAGCCCTGCACCGGAATTCAATTCATAAATATTGCGTGTTTTATATGCGGTAACTCTTTCTGATGAATTTTCTAACAATGCTTTGATTGTTGAAACAATATATTCGGTTACGCTTTATTATTTAATAAGAAATTAATTTTCAGCGGTGCACCGAAATTCAATTCAAAAATATTGCGTGTTTTATATGCGGTAACTCTTTCTGATGAATTTTCTAACAATGCTTTGATTGTTGAAACATTATATTCTGTTTCGCTTTATTATTTATTAAGAAATTAATTTTCAGCCCTGCACCGGAATTCAATTCATAAATATTGCGTGTTTTATATGCGGTAAATCTTTCTGATGAATTTTCTAACAATGCTTTAATTGTTGAAACAATATATTCGGTTTCGCTTTATTATTTATTAAGAAATTAATTTTCAGCGGTGCACCGAAATTCAATTCATAAATATTGCGTGTTTTATATGCGGTAACTCTTTCTGATGAATTTTCTAACAATGCTTTGATTGTTGAAACATTATATTCTGTTTCGCTTTATTATTTATTAAGAAATTAATTTTCAGCCCTGCACCGGAATTCAATTCATAAATATTGCGTGTTTTATATGAGGTAACTCTTTCTGATGAATTTTCTAACAATGCTTTGATTGTTGAAACAATATATTCGGTTTCGCTTTATTATTTATTACGAAATTAATTTTGAGCCCTGCACCGGGATTCAATTCATAAATATTGCGTGTTTTATATGCGGTAACTCTTTCTGATGAATTTTCTAACAATGCTTTGATTGTTGAAACAATATATTCGGTTTCGCTTTATTATTTATTAATAAATTAATTTTGAGCCCTGCACCGGAATTCAATTCATAAATATTGCGTGTTTTATATGCGGTAACTCTTTCTGATGAATTTTCTAACAATTCTTTGATTGTTGAAACAATATATTCGGTTTCGCTTTATTATTTATTAAGAAATTAATTTTTAGCCCTGCACCGGAATTCAATTCATAAATATTGCGTGTTTTATATGCGGTAACTCTTTCTGATGAATATTCTAACAATGCTTTGATTGTTGAAGCAATATATTCGGTTTCGCTTTATTATTTATTAAGAAATTAATTTTCAGCCCTGCACCGGAATTCAATTCATAAATATTGCGTGTTTTATATGCGGTAAATCTTTCTGATGAATTTTCTAACAATGCTTTAATTGTTGAAACAATATATTCGGTTTCGCTTTATTATTTATTAAGAAATTAATTTTCAGCCCTGCACCGGAATTCAATTCATAAATATTGCGTGTTTTATATGCGGTAACTCTTTCTGATGAATTTTCTATCAATGCTTTGATTGTTGAAACAATATATTCGTTTTCGCTTTATTATTTATTAAGAAATTAATTTTCAGCCCTGCACCGGAATTCAATTTATAAATATTGCGTGTTTTATATGCGGTAACTCTTTCTGATGAATTTTCTAACAATGCTTTGATTGTTGAAACAATATATTCGGTTTCGCTTTATTATTTATTAAGAAATTAATTTTCAGCCCTGCACCGGAATTCAATTCATAAATATTGCGTGTTTTATATGCGGTAACTCTTTCTGATGAATTTTCTGACAATGCTTTGATTTTTGAAACAATATATTCGGTTTCGCTTTATTATTTATTAAGAAATTAATTTTCAGCCCTGCACCGAAATTCAATTCATAAATATTGCGTGTTTTATATGCGGTAAATCTTTCTGATGAATTTTCTAACAATGCTTTGATTGTTGAAACAATATATTCGGTTTCGCTTTATTATTTATTACGAAATTAATTTTCAGCCCTGCACCGGAATTCAATTCATAAATATTGCGTGTTTTATATGCGGTAACTCTTTCTGATGAATTTTCTAACAATGCTTTGATTGTTGAAACAATATATTCGGTTTCGCTTTATTATTTATTAATAAATTAATTTTGAGCCCTGCACCGGAATTCAATTCATAAATATTGCGTGTTTTACATGCGGAAACGCTTTCTGATGAATTTTCTAACAATACTTTGATTGTTGAAACAATATATTCGGTTTCGCTTTATTATTTATTAAGAAATTAATTTTCAGCGGTGCACCGAAATTCAATTCATAAATATTGCGTGTTTTATATGCGGTAACTCTTTCTGATGAATTTTCTAACAATGCTTTGATTGTTGAAACAATATATTCGGTTTCGCTTTATTATTTATTAAGAAATTAATTTTCAGCCCTGCACCGGAATTCAATTCATAAATATTGCGTGTTTTATATGCGGTAAATCTTTCTGATGATCTTTCTAACAATGCTTTGATTGTTGAAACAATATATTCGGTTTCGCTTTATTATTTATTAAGAAATTAATTTTCAGCCCTGCACCGGAATTCAATTCATAAATATTGCGTGTTTTATATGCGGTAACTCTTTGTGATGAATTTTCTAACAATGCTATGATTGTTGAAACAATATATTCGGTTTCGCTTTATTATTTATTAAGAAATTAATTTTCAGCCCTGCACCGGAATTCAATTCATAAATTTTGCGTGTTTTATATGCGGTAACTCTTTCTGATGAATTTTCTAACAATACTTTGATTGTTGAAACAATATATTCGGTTTCGCTTTATTATTTATTAAGAAATTAATTTTCAGCGGTGCACCGAAATTCAATTCATAAATATTGCGTGTTTTATATGCGGTAACTCTTTCTGATGAATTTTCTAACAATGCTTTGATTGTTGAAACAATATATTCGGTTTCGCTTTATTATTCATTAAGAAATTAATTTTCAGCCCTGCACCGGAATTCAATTCATAAATTTTGCGTGTTTTATATGCGGTAACTCTTTCTGATGAATTTTCTAACAATACTTTGATTGTTGAAACAATATATTCGGTTTCGCTTTATTATTTATTAAGAAATTATTTTTCAGCGGTGCACCGAAATTCAATTCATAAATATTGCGTGTTTTATATGCGGTAACTCTTTCTGATGAATTTTCTAACAATGCTTTCATTGTTGAAACAATATATTCGGTTTCGCTTTATTATTTATTAAGAAATTAATTTTCAGCCCTGCACCGGAACTCAATTCATAAATATTGCGTGTTTTATATGCGGTAACTCTTTCTGATGAATTTTCTAACAATGCTTTGATTGTTGAAACAATATATTCGGTTTCGCTTTATTATTTATTAAGAAATTAATTTTCAGCCCTGCACCGAAATTCAATTCATAAATATTGCGTGTTTTATATGCGGTAACTCTTTCTGATGAATTTTCTAACAATGCTTTGATTGTTTAAACAATATATTCGGTATCGCTTTATTATTTACTAAGAAATTAATTTTGAGCCCTGCACCGGAATTCAGTTCATAAATATTACGTGTTTTATATGCGGTAACTCTTTCTGATGAATTTTCTAACAATGCTTTGATTGTTGAAACAATATATTCGGTTTCGCTTTATTATTTATTAAGAAATTAATTTTCAGCCCTGCACCGGAATTCAATTCATAAATATTGCGTGTTTTATATGCGGTAAATCTTTCTGATGAATTTTCTAACAATGCTTTAATTGTTGAAACAATATATTCGGTTTCGCTTTATTATTTATTAATAAATTAATTTTGAGCCCTGCACCGGAATTCAATTAATAAATATTGCGTGTTTTATATGCGGTAACTCTTTCTGATGAATTTTCTAACAATGCTTTGATTGTTGAAACAATATATTCGGTTTCGATTTATTATTTATTAAGAAATTAATTTTTAGCCCTGCACGGAATTCAATTCATAAATATTGCGTGTTTTATATGCGGTAACTCTTTCTGATGAATTTTCTAGCAATGCTTTGATTGTTTAAACAATATATTCGGTTTCGCTTTATTATTTACTAAGAAATTAATTTTCAGCCGTGCACCGGAATTCAATTCATAAATATTGCGTGTTTAATATGCGGTAACTCTTTCTGATGAATTTTCTAACAATGCTTTGATTGTTGAAACAATATATTCGGTTTCGCATTATTATTTATTAAGAAATTAATTTTCAGCGGTGCACCGGAATTCAATTCATAAATACCGTGTTTTATATGCGGAAACGCTTTCTGATGAATTTTCTAACAATACTTTGATTGTTGAAACAATATATTCGGTTTCGCTTTATTATTTATTAAGAAATTAATTTTCAGCGGTGCACCGAAATTCAATTCATAAATATTGCGTGTTTTATATGCGGTAACTCTTTCTGATGAATTTTCTAACAATGCTTTGATTGTTGAAACAATATATTCGGTTTCGCTTTATTATTTATTACGAAATTAATTTTGAGCCCTGCACCGGGATTCAATTCATAAATATTGCGTGTTTTATATGCGGTAACTCTTTCTGATGAATTTTCTAACAATGCTTTGATTGTTGAAACAATATATTCGGTTTCGCTTTATTATTTATTAATAAATTAATTTTGAGCCCTGCACCGGAATTCAATTCATAAATATTGCGTGTTTTATATGCGGTAACTCTTTCTGATGAATTTTCTAACAATGCTTTGATTGTTGAAACAATATATTCGGTTTCGATTTATTATATATTAAGAAATTAATTTTTAGCCCTGCACCGGAATTCAATTCATAAATATTGCGTGTTTTATATGCGGTAACTCTTTCTGATGAATTTTCTAGCAATGCTTTGATTGTTTAAACAATATATTCGGTTTCGCTTTATTATTTACTAAGAAATTAATTTTCAGCCGTGCACCGGAATTCAATTCATAAATATTGCGTGTTTAATATGCGGTAACTCTTTCTGATGAATTTTCTAACAATGCTTTGATTGTTGAAACAATATATTCGGTTTCGCATTATTATTTATTAAGAAATTAATTTTCAGCGGTGCACCGGAATTCAATTCATAAATATTGCGTGTTTTATATGCGGTAACTCTTTCTGATGAATTTTCTAACAATGCTTTGATTGTTGAAACAATATATACGGTTTCGCTTTATTATTTATTAAGAAATTAATTTTCAGCCCTGCACCGGAATTCAATTCATAAATATTGCGTGTTTTATATGCGGTAAATCTTTCTGATGATCTTTCTAACAATGCTTTGATTGTTGAAACAATATATTCGGTTTCGCTTTATTATTTATTAAGAAATTAATTTTCAGCGGTGCACCGGAATTCAATTCATAAATATTGCGTGTTTTATATGCGGTAACTCTTTCTGATGAATTTTCTAACAATGCTTTGAATATTGAAACAATATATTCGGTTTCGCTTTATTATTTATTAAGAAATTAATTTTCAGCCCTGCACCGGAATTCAATTCATAAATATTGCGTGTTTTATATGCGGTAAATCTTTCTGATGATCTTTCTAACAAGGCTTTGATTGTTGAAACAATATATTCGGTTTCGCTTTATTATTTATTAAGAAATTAATTTTCAGCCCTGCACCGGAATTCAATTCATAAATATTGCGTGTTTTATATGCGGTAACTCTTTGTGATGAATTTTCTAACAATGCTATGATTGTTGAAACAATATATTCGGTTTCGCTTTATTATTTATTAAGAAATTAATTTTCAGCCCTGCACCGGAATTCAATTCATAAATTTTGCGTGTTTTATATGCGGTAACTCTTTCTGAAGAATTTTCTAACAATGCTTTGATTGTTTAAACAATATATTCGGTTTCGCTTTATTATTTACTAAGAAATTAATTTTGAGCCCTGCACCGGAATTCAGTTCATAAATATTGCGTGTTTTATATGCGGTAACTCTTTCTGATGAATTTTCTAACAATGCTTTGATTGTTGAAACAATATATTCGGTTTCGCTTTATTATTTATTAAGAAATTAATTTTCAGCCCTGCACCGGAATTCAATTCATAAATATTGCGTGTTTTATATGCGGTAAATCTTTCTGATGAATTTTCTAACAATGCTTTAATTGTTGAAACAATATATTCGGTTTCGCTTTATTATTTATTAAGAAATTAATTTTCAGCCCTGCACCGGAATTCAATTCATAAATATTGCGTGTTTTATATGCGGTAACTCTTTCTGATGAATTTTCTAACAATGCTTTGATTGTTGAAACAATATATTCGGTTTCTCTTTATTATTTAATAAGAAATTAATTTTCAGCGGTGCACCGAAATTCAATTCATAAATATTGCGTGTTTTATATGCGGTAACTCTTTCTGATGAATTTTCTAACAATGCTTTGATTGTTGAAACATTATATTCTGTTTCGCTTTATTATTTATTAAGAAATTAATTTTCAGCCCTGCACCGGAATTCAATTCATAAATATTGCGTGTTTTATATGAGGTAACTCTTTCTGATGAATTTTCTAACAATGCTTTGATTGTTGAAACAATATATTCGGTTTCGCTTTATTATTTATTACGAAATTAATTTTGAGCCCTGCACCGGGATTCAATTCATAAATATTGCGTGTTTTATATGCGGTAACTCTTTCTGATGAATTTTCTAACAATGCTTTGATTGTTGAAACAATATATTCGGTTTCGATTTATTATTTATTAAGAAATTAATTTTTAGCCCTGCACGGAATTCAATTCATAAATATTGCGTGTTTTATATGCGGTAACTCTTTCTGATGAATTTTCTAGCAATGCTTTGATTGTTTAAACAATATATTCGGTTTCGCGTTATTATTTACTAAGAAATTAATTTTCAGCCGTGCACCGGAATTCAATTCATAAATATTGCGTGTTTTATATGCGGTAACTCTTTCTGATGAATTTTCTAACAATGCTTTGATTGTTGAAACAATATATTCGGTTTCGCATTATTATTTATTAAGAAATTAATTTTCAGCGGTGCACCGGAATTCAATTCATAAATATTGCGTGTTTTATATGCGGAAACGCTTTCTGATGAATTTTCTAACAATACTTTGATTGTTGAAACAATATATTCGGTTTCGCTTTATTATTTATTAAGAAATTAATTTTCAGCGGTGCACCGAAATTCAATTCATAAATATTGCGTGTTTTATATGCGGTAACTCTTTCTGATGAATTTTCTAACAATGCTTTGATTGTTGAAACAATATATTCGGTTTCGCTTTATTATTTATTACGAAATTAATTTTGAGCCCTGCACCGGGATTCAATTCATAAATATTGCGTGTTTTATATGCGGTAACTCTTTCTGATGAATTTTCTAACAATGCTTTGATTGTTGAAACAATATATTCGGTTTCGCTTTATTATTTATTAATAAATTAATTTTGAGCCCTGCACCGGAATTCAATTCATAAATATTGCGTGTTTTATATGCGGTAACTCTTTCTGATGAATTTTCTAACAATGCTTTGATTGTTGAAACAATATATTCGGTTTCGATTTATTATTTATTAAGAAATTAATTTTTAGCCCTGCACCGGAATTCAATTCATAAATATTGCGTGTTTTATATGCGGTAACTCTTTCTGATGAATTTTCTAGCAATGCTTTGATTGTTTAAACAATATATTCGGTTTCGCTTTATTATTTACTAAGAAATTAATTTTCAGCCGTGCACCGGAATTCAATTCATAAATATTGCGTGTTTAATATGCGGTAACTCTTTCTGATGAATTTTCTAACAATGCTTTGATTGTTGAAACAATATATTCGGTTTCGCATTATTATTTATTAAGAAATTAATTTTCAGCGGTGCACCGGAATTTAATTCATAAATATTGCGTGTTTTATATGCGGTAACTCTTTCTGATGAATTTTCTAACAATGCTTTGATTGTTGAAACAATATATTCGGTTTCGCTTTATTATTTATTAAGAAATTAATTTTCAGCCCTGCACCGGAATTCAATTCATAAATATTGCGTGTTTTATATGCGGTAAATCTTTCTGATGATCTTTCTAACAATGCTTTGATTGTTGAAACAATATATTCGGTTTCGCTTTATTATTTATTAAGAAATTAATTTTCAGCCCTGCACCGGAATTCAATTCATAAATATTGCGTGTTTTATATGCGGTAACTCTTTGTGATGAATTTTCTAACAATGCTATGATTGTTGAAACAATATATTCGGTTTCGCTTTATTATTTATTAAGAAATTAATTTTCAGCCCTGCACCGGAATTCAATTCATAAATTTTGCGTGTTTTGTATGCGGTAACTCTTTCTGATGAATTTTCTAACAATACTTTGATTGTTGAAACAATATATTCGGTTTCGCTTTATTATTTATTAAGAAATTAATTTTCAGCGGTGCACCGAAATTCAATTCATAAATATTGCGTGTTTTATATGCGGTAACTCTTTCTGATGAATTTTCTAACAATGCTTTGATTGTTGAAACAATATATTCGGTTTCGCTTTATTATTCATTAAGAAATTAATTTTCAGCCCTGCACCGGAATTCAATTCATAAATTTTGCGTGTTTTATATGCGGTAACTCTTTCTGATGAATTTTCTAACAATACTTTGATTGTTGAAACAATATATTCGGTTTCGCTTTATTATTTATTAAGAAATTATTTTTCAGCGGTGCACCGAAATTCAATTCATAAATATTGCGTGTTTTATATGCGGTAACTCTTTCTGATGAATTTTCTAACAATGCTTTCATTGTTGAAACAATATATTCGGTTTCGCTTTATTATTTATTAAGAAATTAATTTTCAGCCCTGCACCGGAACTCAATTCATAAATATTGCGTGTTTTATATGCGGTAACTCTTTCTGATGAATTTTCTAACAATGCTTTGATTGTTGAAACAATATATTCGGTTTCGCTTTATTATTTATTAAGAAATTAATTTTCAGCCCTGCACCGAAATTCAATTCATAAATATTGCGTGTTTTATATGCGGTAACTCTTTCTGATGAATTTTCTAACAATGCTTTGATTGTTTAAACAATATATTCGGTATCGCTTTATTATTTACTAAGAAATTAATTTTGAGCCCTGCACCGGAATTCAGTTCATAAATATTGCGTGTTTTATATGCGGTAACTCTTTCTGATGAATTTTCTAACAATGCTTTGATTGTTGAAACAATATATTCGGTTTCGCTTTATTATTTATTAAGAAATTAATTTTCAGCCCTGCACCGGAATTCAATTCATAAATATTGCGTGTTTTATATGCGGTAAATCTTTCTGATGAATTTTCTAACAATGCTTTAATTGTTGAAACAATATATTCGGTTTCGCTTTATTATTTATTAAGAAATTAATTTTCAGCCCTGCACCGGAATTCAATTCATAAATATTGCGTGTTTTATATGCGGTAACTCTTTCTGATGAATTTTCTAACAATGCTTTGATTGTTGAAACAATATATTCGGTTTCGCTTTATTATTTATTAATAAATTAATTTTGAGCCCTGCACCGGAATTCAATTCATAAATATTGCGTGTTTTATATGCGGTAACTCTTTCTGATGAATTTTCTAACAATGCTTTGATTGTTGAAACAATATATTCGGTTTCGATTTATTATTTATTAAGAAATTAATTTTTAGCCCTGCACGGAATTCAATTCATAAATATTGCGTGTTTTATATGCGGTAACTCTTTCTGATGAATTTTCTAGCAATGCTTTGATTGTTTAAACAATATATTCGGTTTCGCTTTATTATTTACTAAGAAATTAATTTTCAGCCGTGCACCGGAATTCAATTCATAAATATTGCGTGTTTAATATGCGGTAACTCTTTCTGATGAATTTTCTAACAATGCTTTGATTGTTGAAACAATATATTCGGTTTCGCATTATTATTTATTAAGAAATTAATTTTCAGCGGTGCACCGGAATTCAATTCATAAATATTGCGTGTTTTATATGCGGAAACGCTTTCTGATGAATTTTCTAACAATACTTTGATTGTTGAAACAATATATTCGGTTTCGCTTTATTATTTATTAAGAAATTAATTTTCAGCGGTGCACCGAAATTCAATTCATAAATATTGCGTGTTTTATATGCGGTAACTCTTTCTGATGAATTTTCTAACAATGCTTTGATTGTTGAAACAATATATTCGGTTTCGCTTTATTATTTATTACGAAATTAATTTTGAGCCCTGCACCGGGATTCAATTCATAAATATTGCGTGTTTTATATGCGGTAACTCTTTCTGATGAATTTTCTAACAATGCTTTGATTGTTGAAACAATATATTCGGTTTCGCTTTATTATTTATTAATAAATTAATTTTGAGCCCTGCACCGGAATTCAATTCATAAATATTGCGTGTTTTATATGCGGTAACTCTTTCTGATGAATTTTCTAACAATGCTTTGATTGTTGAAACAATATATTCGGTTTCGATTTATTATTTATTAAGAAATTAATTTTTAGCCCTGCACCGGAATTCAATTCATAAATATTGCGTGTTTTATATGCGGTAACTCTTTCTGATGAATTTTCTAGCAATGCTTTGATTGTTTAAACAATATATTCGGTTTCGCTTTATTATTTACTAAGAAATTAATTTTCAGCCGTGCACCGGAATTCAATTCATAAATATTGCGTGTTTAATATGCGGTAACTCTTTCTGATGAATTTTCTAACAATGCTTTGATTGTTGAAACAATATATTCGGTTTCGCATTATTATTTATTAAGAAATTAATTTTCAGCGGTGCACCGGAATTCAATTCATAAATATTGCGTGTTTTATATGCGGTAACTCTTTCTGATGAATTTTCTAACAATGCTTTGATTGTTGAAACAATATATTCGGTTTCGCTTTATTATTTATTAAGAAATTAATTTTCAGCCCTGCACCGGAATTCAATTCATAAATATTGCGTGTTTTATATGCGGTAAATCTTTCTGATGATCTTTCTAACAATGCTTTGATTGTTGAAACAATATATTCGGTTTCGCTTTATTATTTATTAAGAAATTAATTTTCAGCGGTGCACCGGAATTCAATTCATAAATACTGCGTGTTTTATATGCGGTAACTCTTTCTGATGAATTTTCTAACAATGCTTTGATTGTTGAAACAATATATTCGGTTTCGCTTTATTATTTATTAAGAAATTAATTTTCAGCCCTGCACCGGAATTCAATTCATAAATATTGCGTGTTTTATATGCGGTAAATCTTTCTGATGATCTTTCTAACAATGCTTTGATTGTTGAAACAATATATTCGGTTTCGCTTTATTGTTTATTAAGAAATTAATTTTCAGCCCTGCACCGGAATTCAATTCATAAATATTGCGTGTTTTATATGCGGTAACTCTTTGTGATGAATTTTCTAACAATGCTATGATTGTTGAAACAATATATTCGGTTTCGCTTTATTATTTATTAAGAAATTAATTTTCAGCCCTGCACCGGAATTCAATTCATAAATTTTGCGTGTTTTATATGCGGTAACTCTTTCTGAAGAATTTTCTAACAATGCTTTGATTGTTGAAACAATATATTCGGTTTCGCTTTATTATTTACTAAGAAATTAATTTTGAGCCCTGCACCGGAATTCAGTTCATAAATATTGCGTGTTTTATATGCGGTAACTCTTTCTGATGAATTTTCTAACAATGCTTTGATTGTTGAAACAATATATTCGGTTTCGCTTTATTATTTATTAAGAAATTAATTTTCAGCCCTGCACCGGAATTCAATTCATAAATATTGCGTGTTTTATATGCGGTAACTCTTTCTGATGAATTTTCTAACAATGCTTTGATTGTTGAAACAATATATTCGGTTTCGCTTTATTATTTATTAAGAAATTAATTTTCAGCCCTGCACCGGAATTCAATTCATAAATATTGCGTGTTTTATATGCGGTAAATCTTTCTGATGAATTTTCTAACAATGCTTTAATTGTTGAAACAATATATTCGGTTTCGCTTTATTATTTATTAAGAAATTAATTTTCAGCCCTGCACCGGAATTCAATTCATAAATATTGCGTGTTTTATATGCGGTAACTCTTTCTGATGAATTTTCTAACAATGCTTTGATTGTTGAAACAATATATTCGGTTTCTCTTTATTATTTAATAAGAAATTAATTTTCAGCGGTGCACCGAAATTCAATTCATAAATATTGCGTGTTTTATATGCGGTAACTCTTTCTGATGAATTTTCTAACAATGCTTTGATTGTTGAAACATTATATTCTGTTTCGTTTTATTATTTATTAAGAAATTAATTTTCAGCCCTGCACCGGAATTCAATTCATAAATATTGCGTGTTTTATATGAGGTAACTCTTTCTGATGAATTTTCTAACAATGCTTTGATTGTTGAAACAATATATTCGGTTTCTCTTTATTATTTAATAAGAAATTAATTTTCAGCGGTGCACCGAAATTCAATTCATAAATATTGCGTGTTTTATATGCGGTAACTCTTTCTGATGAATTTTCTAACAATGCTTTGATTGTTGAAACATTATATTCTGTTTCGCTTTATTATTTATTAAGAAATTAATTTTCAGCCCTGCACCGGAATTCAATTCATAAATATTGCGTGTTTTATATGAGGTAACTCTTTCTGATGAATTTTCTAACAATGCTTTGATTGTTGAAACAATATATTCGGTTTCGCTTTATTATTTATTACGAAATTAATTTTGAGCCCTGCACCGGGATTCAATTCATAAATATTGCGTGTTTTATATGCGGTAACTCTTTCTGATGAATTTTCTAACAATGCTTTGATTGTTGAAACAATATATTCGGTTTCGATTTATTATTTATTAAGAAATTAATTTTTAGCCCTGCACGGAATTCAATTCATAAATATTGCGTGTTTTATATGCGGTAACTCTTTCTGATGAATTTTCTAGCAATGCTTTGATTGTTTAAACAATATATTCGGTTTCGCGTTATTATTTACTAAGAAATTAATTTTCAGCCGTGCACCGGAATTCAATTCATAAATATTGCGTGTTTTATATGCGGTAACTCTTTCTGATGAATTTTCTAACAATGCTTTGATTGTTGAAACAATATATTCGGTTTCGCATTATTATTTATTAAGAAATTAATTTTCAGCGGTGCACCGGAATTCAATTCATAAATATTGCGTGTTTTATATGCGGAAACGCTTTCTGATGAATTTTCTAACAATACTTTGATTGTTGAAACAATATATTCGGTTTCGCTTTATTATTTATTAAGAAATTAATTTTCAGCGGTGCACCGAAATTCAATTCATAAATATTGCGTGTTTTATATGCGGTAACTCTTTCTGATGAATTTTCTAACAATGCTTTGATTGTTGAAACAATATATTCGGTTTCGCTTTATTATCTATTACGAAATTAATTTTGAGCCCTGCACCGGGATTCAATTCATAAATATTGCGTGTTTTATATGCGGTAACTCTTTCTGATGAATTTTCTAACAATGCTTTGATTGTTGAAACAATATATTCGGTTTCGCTTTATTATTTATTAATAAATTAATTTTGAGCCCTGCACCGGAATTCAATTCATAAATATTGCGTGTTTTATATGCGGTAACTCTTTCTGATGAATTTTCTAACAATGCTTTGATTGTTGAAACAATATATTCGGTTTCGATTTATTATTTATTAAGAAATTAATTTTTAGCCCTGCACCGGAATTCAATTCATAAATATTGCGTGTTTTATATGCGGTAACTCTTTCTGATGAATTTTCTAGCAATGCTTTGATTGTTTAAACAATATATTCGGTTTCGCTTTATTATTTACTAAGAAATTAATTTTCAGCCGTGCACCGGAATTCAATTCATAAATATTGCGTGTTTAATATGCGGTAACTCTTTCTGATGAATTTTCTAACAATGCTTTGATTGTTGAAACAATATATTCGGTTTCGCATTATTATTTATTAAGAAATTAATTTTCAGCGGTGCACCGGAATTTAATTCATAAATATTGCGTGTTTTATATGCGGTAACTCTTTCTGATGAATTTTCTAACAATGCTTTGATTGTTGAAACAATATATTCGGTTTCGCTTTATTATTTATTAAGAAATTAATTTTCAGCCCTGCACCGGAATTCAATTCATAAATATTGCGTGTTTTATATGCGGTAAATCTTTCTGATGATCTTTCTAACAATGCTTTGATTGTTGAAACAATATATTCGGTTTCGCTTTATTATTTATTAAGAAATTAATTTTCAGCCCTGCACCGGAATTCAATTCATAAATATTGCGTGTTTTATATGCGGTAACTCTTTGTGATGAATTTTCTAACAATGCTATGATTGTTGAAACAATATATTCGGTTTCGCTTTATTATTTATTAAGAAATTAATTTTCAGCCCTGCACCGGAATTCAATTCATAAATTTTGCGTGTTTTATATGCGGTAACTCTTTCTGATGAATTTTCTAACAATACTTTGATTGTTGAAACAATATATTCGGTTTCGCTTTATTATTTATTAAGAAATTAATTTTCAGCGGTGCACCGAAATTCAATTCATAAATATTGCGTGTTTTATATGCGGTAACTCTTTCTGATGAATTTTCTAACAATGCTTTGATTGTTGAAACAATATATTCGGTTTCGCTTTATTATTCATTAAGAAATTAATTTTCAGCCCTGCACCGGAATTCAATTCATAAATTTTGCGTGTTTTATATGCGGTAACTCTTTCTGATGAATTTTCTAACAATACTTTGATTGTTGAAACAATATATTCGGTTTCGCTTTATTATTTATTAAGAAATTATTTTTCAGCGGTGCACCGAAATTCAATTCATAAATATTGCGTGTTTTATATGCGGTAACTCTTTCTGATGAATTTTCTAACAATGCTTTCATTGTTGAAACAATATATTCGGTTTCGCTTTATTATTTATTAAGAAATTAATTTTCAGCCCTGCACCGGAACTCAATTCATAAATATTGCGTGTTTTATATGCGGTAACTCTTTCTGATGAATTTTCTAACAATGCTTTGATTGTTGAAACAATATATTCGGTTTCGCTTTATTATTTATTAAGAAATTAATTTTCAGCCCTGCACCGAAATTCAATTCATAAATATTGCGTGTTTTATATGCGGTAACTCTTTCTGATGAATTTTCTAACAATGCTTTGATTGTTTAAACAATATATTCGGTATCGCTTTATTATTTACTAAGAAATTAATTTTGAGCCCTGCACCGGAATTCAGTTCATAAATATTGCGTGTTTTATATGCGGTAACTCTTTCTGATGAATTTTCTAACAATGCTTTGATTGTTGAAACAATATATTCGGTTTCGCTTTATTATTTATTAAGAAATTAATTTTCAGCCCTGCACCGGAATTCAATTCATAAATATTGCGTGTTTTATATGCGGTAAATCTTTCTGATGAATTTTCTAACAATGCTTTAATTGTTGAAACAATATATTCGGTTTCGCTTTATTATTTATTAAGAAATTAATTTTCAGCCCTGCACCGGAATTCAATTCATAAATATTGCGTGTTTTATATGCGGTAACTCTTTCTGATGAATTTTCTAACAATGCTTTGATTGTTGAAACAATATATTCGGTTTCGCTTTATTATTTATTAATAAATTAATTTTGAGCCCTGCACCGGAATTCAATTCATAAATATTGCGTGTTTTATATGCGGTAACTCTTTCTGATGAATTTTCTAACAATGCTTTGATTGTTGAAACAATATATTCGGTTTCGATTTATTATTTATTAAGAAATTAATTTTTAGCCCTGCACGGAATTCAATTCATAAATATTGCGTGTTTTATATGCGGTAACTCTTTCTGATGAATTTTCTAGCAATGCTTTGATTGTTTAAACAATATATTCGGTTTCGCTTTATTATTTACTAAGAAATTAATTTTCAGCCGTGCACCGGAATTCAATTCATAAATATTGCGTGTTTAATATGCGGTAACTCTTTCTGATGAATTTTCTAACAATGCTTTGATTGTTGAAACAATATATTCGGTTTCGCATTATTATTTATTAAGAAATTAATTTTCAGCGGTGCACCGGAATTCAATTCATAAATATTGCGTGTTTTATATGCGGAAACGCTTTCTGATGAATTTTCTAACAATACTTTGATTGTTGAAACAATATATTCGGTTTCGCTTTATTATTTATTAAGAAATTAATTTTCAGCGGTGCACCGAAATTCAATTCATAAATATTGCGTGTTTTATATGCGGTAACTCTTTCTGATGAATTTTCTAACAATGCTTTGATTGTTGAAACAATATATTCGGTTTCGCTTTATTATTTATTACGAAATTAATTTTGAGCCCTGCACCGGGATTCAATTCATAAATATTGCGTGTTTTATATGCGGTAACTCTTTCTGATGAATTTTCTAACAATGCTTTGATTGTTGAAACAATATATTCGGTTTCGCTTTATTATTTATTAATAAATTAATTTTGAGCCCTGCACCGGAATTCAATTCATAAATATTGCGTGTTTTATATGCGGTAACTCTTTCTGATGAATTTTCTAACAATGCTTTGATTGTTGAAACAATATATTCGGTTTCGATTTATTATTTATTAAGAAATTAATTTTTAGCCCTGCACCGGAATTCAATTCATAAATATTGCGTGTTTTATATGCGGTAACTCTTTCTGATGAATTTTCTAGCAATGCTTTGATTGTTTAAACAATATATTCGGTTTCGCTTTATTATTTACTAAGAAATTAATTTTCAGCCGTGCACCGGAATTCAATTCATAAATATTGCGTGTTTAATATGCGGTAACTCTTTCTGATGAATTTTCTAACAATGCTTTGATTGTTGAAACAATATATTCGGTTTCGCATTATTATTTATTAAGAAATTAATTTTCAGCGGTGCACCGGAATTCAATTCATAAATATTGCGTGTTTTATATGCGGTAACTCTTTCTGATGAATTTTCTAACAATGCTTTGATTGTTGAAACAATATATTCGGTTTCGCTTTATTATTTATTAAGAAATTAATTTTCAGCCCTGCACCGGAATTCAATTCATAAATATTGCGTGTTTTATATGCGGTAAATCTTTCTGATGATCTTTCTAACAATGCTTTGATTGTTGAAACAATATATTCGGTTTCGCTTTATTATTTATTAAGAAATTAATTTTCAGCGGTGCACCGGAATTCAATTCATAAATATTGCGTGTTTTATATGCGGTAACTCTTTCTGATGAATTTTCTAACAATGCTTTGATTGTTGAAACAATATATTCGGTTTCGCTTTATTATTTATTAAGAAATTAATTTTCAGCCCTGCACCGGAATTCAATTCATAAATATTGCGTGTTTTATATGCGGTAAACCTTTCTGATGATCTTTCTAACAATGCTTTGATTGTTGAAACAATATATTCGGTTTCGCTTTATTGTTTATTAAGAAATTAATTTTCAGCCCTGCACCGGAATTCAATTCATAAATATTGCGTGTTTTATATGCGGTAACTCTTTGTGATGAATTTTCTAACAATGCTATGATTGTTGAAACAATATATTCGGTTTCGCTTTATTATTTATTAAGAAATTAATTTTCAGCCCTGCACCGGAATTCAATTCATAAATTTTGCGTGTTTTATATGCGGTAACTCTTTCTGAAGAATTTTCTAACAATGCTTTGATTGTTGAAACAATATATTCGGTTTCGCTTTATTATTTACTAAGAAATTAATTTTGAGCCCTGCACCGGAATTCAGTTCATAAATATTGCGTGTTTTATATGCGGTAACTCTTTCTGATGAATTTTCTAACAATGCTTTGATTGTTGAAACAATATATTCGGTTTCGCTTTATTATTTATTAAGAAATTAATTTTCAGCCCTGCACCGGAATTCAATTCATAAATATTGCGTGTTTTATATGCGGTAACTCTTTCTGATGAATTTTCTAACAATGCTTTGATTGTTGAAACAATATATTCGGTTTCGCTTTATTATTTATTAAGAAATTAATTTTCAGCCCTGCACCGGAATTCAATTCATAAATATTGCGTGTTTTATATGCGGTAAATCTTTCTGATGAATTTTCTAACAATGCTTTAATTGTTGAAACAATATATTCGGTTTCGCTTTATTATTTATTAAGAAATTAATTTTCAGCCCTGCACCGGAATTCAATTCATAAATATTGCGTGTTTTATATGCGGTAACTCTTTCTGATGAATTTTCTAACAATGCTTTGATTGTTGAAACAATATATTCGGTTTCTCTTTATTATTTAATAAGAAATTAATTTTCAGCGGTGCACCGAAATTCAATTCATAAATATTGCGTGTTTTATATGCGGTAACTCTTTCTGATGAATTTTCTAACAATGCTTTGATTGTTGAAACATTATATTCTGTTTCGTTTTATTATTTATTAAGAAATTAATTTTCAGCCCTGCACCGGAATTCAATTCATAAATATTGCGTGTTTTATATGAGGTAACTCTTTCTGATGAATTTTCTAACAATGCTTTGATTGTTGAAACAATATATTCGGTTTCGCTTTATTATTTATTACGAAATTAATTTTGAGCCCTGCACCGGGATTCAATTCATAAATATTGCGTGTTTTATATGCGGTAACTCTTTCTGATGAATTTTCTAACAATGCTTTGATTGTTGAAACAATATATTCGGTTTCGATTTATTATTTATTAAGAAATTAATTTTTAGCCCTGCACGGAATTCAATTCATAAATATTGCGTGTTTTATATGCGGTAACTCTTTCTGATGAATTTTCTAGCAATGCTTTGATTGTTTAAACAATATATTCGGTTTCGCTTTATTATTTACTAAGAAATTAATTTTCAGCCGTGCACCGGAATTCACTTCATAAATATTGCGTGTTTTATATGCGGTAACTCTTTCTGATGAATTTTCTAACAATGCTTTGATTGTTGAAACAATATATTCGGTTTCGCATTATTATTTATTAAGAAATTAATTTTCAGCGGTGCACCGGAATTCAATTCATAAATATTGCGTGTTTTATATGCGGAAACGCTTTCTGATGAATTTTCTAACAATACTTTGATTGTTGAAACAATATATTCGGTTTCGCTTTATTATTTATTAAGAAATTAATTTTCAGCGGTGCACCGAAATTCAATTCATAAATATTGCGTGTTTTATATGCGGTAACTCTTTCTGATGAATTTTCTAACAATGCTTTGATTGTTGAAACAATATATTCGGTTTCGCTTTATTATTTATTACTAAATTAATTTTGAGCCCTGCACCGGGATTCAATTCATAAATATTGCGTGTTTTATATGCGGTAACTCTTTCTGATGAATTTTCTAACAATGCTTTGATTGTTGAAACAATATATTCGGTTTCGCTTTATTATTTATTAATAAATTAATTTTGAGCCCTGCACCGGAATTCAATTCATAAATATTGCGTGTTTTATATGCGGTAACTCTTTCTGATGAATTTTCTAACAATGCTTTGATTGTTGAAACAATATATTCGGTTTCGATTTATTATTTATTAAGAAATTAATTTTTAGCCCTGCACCGGAATTCAATTCATAAATATTGCGTGTTTTATATGCGGTAACTCTTTCTGATGAATTTTCTAGCAATGCTTTGATTGTTTAAACAATATATTCGGTTTCGCTTTATTATTTACTAAGAAATTAATTTTCAGCCGTGCACCGGAATTCAATTCATAAATATTGCGTGTTTAATATGCGGTAACTCTTTCTGATGAATTTTCTAACAATGCTTTGATTGTTGAAACAATATATTCGGTTTCGCATTATTATTTATTAAGAAATTAATTTTCAGCGGTGCACCGGAATTCAATTCATAAATATTGCGTGTTTTATATGCGGTAACTCTTTCTGATGAATTTTCTAACAATGCTTTGATTGTTGAAACAATATATTCGGTTTAGCTTTATTATTTATTAAGAAATTAATTTTCAGCCCTGCACCGGAATTCAATTCATAAATATTGCGTGTTTTATATGCGGTAAATCTTTCTGATGATCTTTCTAACAATGCTTTGATTGTTGAAACAATATATTCGGTTTCGCTTTATTATTTATTAAGAAATTAATTTTCAGCGGTGCACCGGAATTCAATTCATAAATATTGCGTGTTTTATATGCGGTAACTCTTTCTGATGAATTTTCTAACAATGCTTTGATTGTTGAAACAATATATTCGGTTTCGCTTTATTATTTATTAAGAAATTAATTTTCAGCCCTGCACCGGAATTCAATTCATAAATATTGCGTGTTTTATATGCGGTAAATCTTTCTGATGATCTTTCTAACAATGCTTTGATTGATGAAACAATATATTCGGTTTCGCTTTATTATTTATTAAGAAATTAATTTTCAGCCCTGCACCGGAATTCAATTCATAAATATTGCGTGTTTTATATGCGGTAACTCTTTGTGATGAATTTTCTAACAATGCTATGATTGTTGAAACAATATATTCGGTTTCGCTTTATTATTTATTAAGAAATTAATTTTCAGCCCTGCACCGGAATTCAATTCATAAATTTTGCGTGTTTTATATGCGGTAACTCTTTCTGATGAATTTTCTAACAATGCTTTGATTGTTGAAACAATATATTCGGTTTAGCTTTATTATTTATTAAGAAATTAATTTTCAGCCCTGCACCGGAATTCAATTCATAAATATTGCGTGTTTTATATGCGGTAAATCTTTCTGATGATCTTTCTAACAATGCTTTGATTGTTGAAACAATATATTCGGTTTCGCTTTATTATTTATTAAGAAATTAATTTTCAGCGGTGCACCGGAATTCAATTCATAAATATTGCGTGTTTTATATGCGGTAACTCTTTCTGATGAATTTTCTAACAATGCTTTGATTGTTGAAACAATATATTCGGTTTCGCTTTATTATTTATTAAGAAATTAATTTTCAGCCCTGCACCGGAATTCAATTCATAAATATTGCGTGTTTTATATGCGGTAAATCTTTCTGATGATCTTTCTAACAATGCTTTGATTGTTGAAACAATATATTCGGTTTCGCTTTATTATTTATTAAGAAATTAATTTTCAGCCCTGCACCGGAATTCAATTCATAAATATTGCGTGTTTTATATGCGGTAACTCTTTGTGATGAATTTTCTAACAATGCTATGATTGTTGAAACAATATATTCGGTTTCGCTTTATTATTTATTAAGAAATTAATTTTCAGCCCTGCACCGGAATTCAATTCATAAATTTTGCGTGTTTTATATGCGGTAACTCTTTCTGATGAATTTTCTAACAATACTTTGATTGTTGAAACAATATATTCGGTTTCGCTTTATTATTTATTAAGAAATTAATTTTCAGCGGTGCACCGAAATTCAATTCATAAATATTGCGTGTTTTATATGCGGTAACTCTTTCTGATGAATTTTCTAACAATGCTTTGATTGTTGAAACAATATATTCGGTTTCGCTTTATTATTTATTAAGAAATTAATTTTCAGCCCTGCACCGGAATTCAATTCATAAATTTTGCGTGTTTTATATGCGGTAACTCTTTCTGATGAATTTTCCAACAATACTTTGATTGTTGAAACAATATATTCGGTTTCGCTTTATTATTTATTAAGAAATTAATTTTCAGCGGTGCACCGAAATTCAATTCATAAATATTGCGTGTTTTATATGCGGTAACTCTTTCTGATGAATTTTCTAACAATGCTTTCATTGTTGAAACAATATATTCGGTTTCGCTTTATTATTTATTAAGAAATTAATTTTCAGCCCTGCACCGGAACTCAATTCATAAATATTGCGTGTTTTATATGCGGTAACTCTTTCTGATGAATTTTCTAACAATGCTTTGATTGTTGAAACAATATATTCGGTTTCGCTTTATTATTTATTAAGAAATTAATTTTCAGCCCTGCACCGGAATTCAATTCATAAATATTGCGTGTTTTATATGCGGTAACTCTTTCTGATGAATTTTCTAACAATGCTTTGATTGTTTAAACAATATATTCGGTTTCGCTTTATTATTTACTAAGAAATTAATTTTGAGCCCTGCACCGGAATTCAGTTCATAAATATTGCGTGTTTTATATGCGGTAACTCTTTCTGATGAATTTTCTAACAATGCTTTGATTGTTGAAACAATATATTCGGTTTCGCTTTATTATTTAATAAGAAATTAATTTTCAGCCCTGCACCGGAATTCAATTCATAAATATTGCGTGTTTTATATGCGGTAAATCTTTCTGATGAATTTTCTAACAATGCTTTAATTGTTGAAACAATATATTCGGTTCGCTATATTATTTAATAAGAAATTAATTTTCAGCCCTGCACCGGAATTCAATTCATAAATATTGCGTGTTTTATATGCGGTAACTCTTTCTGATGAATTTTCTAACAATGCTTTGATTGTTGAAACAATATATTCGGTTTCGCTTTATTATTTATTAAGAAATTAATTTTCAGCGGTGCACCGAAATTCAATTCATAAATATTGCGTGTTTTATATGCGGTAACTCTTTCTGATGAATTTTCTAACAATGCTTTGATTGTTGAAACATTATATTCTGTTTCGCTTTATTATTTATTAAGAAATTAATTTTCAGCCCTGCACCGGAATTCAATTCATAAATATTGCGTGTTTTATATGAGGTAACTCTTTCTGATGAATTTTCTAACAATGCTTTGATTGTTGAAACATTATATTCTGTTTCGCTTTATTATTTATTAAGAAATTAATTTTCAGCCCTGCACCGGAATTCAATTCATAAATATTGCGTGTTTTATATGAGGTAACTCTTTCTGATGAATTTTCTAACAATGCTTTGATTGTTGAAACAATATATTCGCTTTCGCTTTATTATTTATTACGAAATTAATTTTGAGCCCTGCACCGGGATTCAATTCATAAATATTGCTTGTTTTATATGCGGTAACTCTTTCTGATGAATTTTCTAACAATGCTTTGATTGTTGAAACAATATATTCGGTTTCGCTTTATTATTTATTAATAAATTAATTTTGAGCCCTGCACCGGAATTCAATTCATAAATATTGCGTGTTTTATATGCGGTAACTCTTTCTGATGAATTTTCTAACAATGCTTTGATTGTTGAAACAATATATTCGGTTTCGCTTTATTATTTATTAAGAAATTAATTTTTAGCCCTGCACCGGAATTCAATTCATAAATATTGCGTGTTATATATGCGGTAACTCTTTCTGATGAATTTTCTAGCAATGCTTTGATTGTTTAAACAATATATTCGGTTTCGCTTTATTATTTACTAAGAAATTAATTTTCAGCCCTGCACCGGAATTCAATTCATAAATATTGCGTGTTTTATATGCGGTAACTCTTTCTGATGAATTTTCTAACAATGCTTTGATTGTTGAAACAATATATTCTGTTTCGCTTTATTATTTATTAAGAAATTAATTTTCAGCGGTGCACCGGAATTCAATTCATAAATTTTGCGTGTTTTATATGCGGAATCGCTTTCTGATGAATTTTCTAACAATGCTTTGATTGTTGAAACAATATATTCGGTTTCGCTTTATTATTTATTAATAAATTAATTTTGAGCCCTGCACCGGAATTCAATTCATAAATATTGCGTGTTTTATATGCGGTAACTCTTTCTGATGAATTTTCTAGCAATGCTTTGATTGTTTAAACAATATATTCGGTTTCGCTTTATTATTTACTAAGAAATTAATTTTCAGCCGTGCACCGGAATTCAATTCATAAATATTGCGTTTTTAATATGCGGTAACTCTTTCTGATGAATTTTCTAACAATGCTTTGATTGTTGAAACAATATATTCGGTTTCGCATTATTATTTATTAAGAAATTAATTTTCAGCGGTGCACCGGAATTCAATTCATAAATATTGCGTGTTTTATATGCGGAAACGCTTTCTGATGAATTTTCTAACAATACTTTGATTGTTGAAACAATATATTCGGTTTCGCTTTATTATTTATTAAGAAATTAATTTTCAGCGGTGCACCGAAATTCAATTCATAAATATTGCGTGTTTTATATGCGGTAACTCTTTCTGATGAATTTTCTAACAATGCTTTGATTGTTGAAACAATATATTCGGTTTCGCTTTATTATTTATTAAGAAATTAATTTTCAGCCCTGCACCGGAATTCAATTCATAAATATTGCGTGTTTTATATGCGGTAAATCTTTCTGATGATCTTTCTAACAATGCTTTGATTGTTGAAACAATATATTCGGTTTCGCTTTATTATTTATTAAGAAATTAATTTTCAGCCCTGCACCGGAATTCAATTCATAAATATTGCGTGTTTTATATGCGGTAACTCTTTGTGATGAATTTTCTAACAATGCTATGATTGTTGAAACAATATATTCGGTTTCGCTTTATTATTTATTAAGAAATTAATTTTCAGCCCTGCACCGGAATTCAATTCATAAATTTTGCGTGTTTTATATGCGGTAACTCTTTCTGATGAATTTTCTAACAATACTTTGATTGTTGAAACAATATATTCGGTTTCGCTTTATTATTTATTAAGAAATTAATTTTCAGCGGTGCACCGAAATTCAATTCATAAATATTGCGTGTTTTATATGCGGTAACTCTTTCTGATGAATTTTCTAACAATGCTTTGATTGTTGAAACAATATATTCGGTTTCGCTTTATTATTTATTAAGTAATTAATTTTCAGCCCTGCACCGGAATTCAATTCATAAATTTTGCGTGTTTTATATGCGGTAACTCTTTCTGATGAATTTTCTAACAATACTTTGATTGTTGAAACAATATATTCGGTTTCGCTTTATTATTTATTAAGAAATTAATTTTCAGCGGTGCACCGAAATTCAATTCATAAATATTGCGTGTTTTATATGCGGTAACACTTTCTGATGAATTTTCTAACAATGCTTTCATTGTTGAAACAATATATTCGGTTTCGCTTTATTATTTATTAAGAAATTAATTTTCAGCCCTGCACCGGAATTCAATTCATAAATATTGCGTGTTTTATATGCGGTAAATCTTTCTGATGATCTTTCTAACAATGCTTTGATTGTTGAAACAATATATTCGGTTTCGCTTTATTATTTATTAAGAAATTAATTTTCAGCCCTGCACCGGAATTCAATTCATAAATATTTCGTGTTTTATATGCGGTAACTCTTTGTGATGAATTTTCTAACAATGCTATGATTGTTGGAACAATATATTCGGTTTCGCTTTATTATTTATTAAGAAATTAATTTTCAGCCCTGCACCGGAATTCAATTCATAAATTTTGCGTGTTTTATATGCGGTAACTCTTTCTGATGAATTTTCTAACAATACTTTGATTGTTGAAACAATATATTCGGTTTCGCTTTATTATTTATTAAGAAATTAATTTTCAGCGGTGCACCGAAATTCAATTCATAAATTTTGCGTGTTTTATATGCGGTAACTCTTTCTGATGAATTTTCTAACAATACTTTGATTGTTGAAACAATATATTCGGTTTCGCTTTATTATTTATTAAGAAATTAATTTTCAGCCCTGCACCGGAATTCAATTCATAAATTTTGCGTGTTTTATATGCGGTAACTCTTTCTGATGAATTTTCTAACAATAGTTTGATTGTTGAAACAATATATTCGGTTTCGCTTTATTATTTATTAAGAAATTAATTTTCAGCGGTGCACCGAAATTCAATTCATAAATATTGCGTGTTTTATATGCGGTAACTCTTTCTGATGAATTTTCTAACAATGCTTTGATTGTTGAAACAATATATTCGGTTTCGCTTTATTATTTATTAAGAAATTAATTTTCAGCGGTGCACCGAAATTCAATTCATAAATATTGCGTGTTTTATATGCGGTAACTCTTTCTGATGAATTTTCTAACAATGCTTTGATTGTTGAAACAATATATTCGGTTTCGCTTTATTATTTATTACTAAATTAATTTTGAGCCCTGCACCGGGATTCAATTCATAAATATTGCGTGTTTTATATGCGGTAACTCTTTCTGATGAATTTTCTAACAATGCTTTGATTGTTGAAACAATATATTCGGTTTCGCTTTATTATTTATTAATAAATTAATTTTGAGCCCTGCACCGGAATTCAATTCATAAATATTGCGTGTTTTATATGCGGTAACTCTTTCTGATGAATTTTCTAACAATGCTTTGATTGTTGAAACAATATATTCGGTTTCGATTTATTATTTATTAAGAAATTAATTTTTAGCCCTGCACCGGAATTCAATTCATAAATATTGCGTGTTTTATATGCGGTAACTCTTTCTGATGAATTTTCTAGCAATGCTTTGATTGTTTAAACAATATATTCGGTTTCGCTTTATTATTTACTAAGAAATTAATTTTCAGCCGTGCACCGGAATTCAATTCATAAATATTGCGTGTTTAATATGCGGTAACTCTTTCTGATGAATTTTCTAACAATGCTTTGATTGTTGAAACAATATATTCGGTTTCGCATTATTATTTATTAAGAAATTAATTTTCAGCGGTGCACCGGAATTCAATTCATAAATATTGCGTGTTTTATATGCGGTAACTCTTTCTGATGAATTTTCTAACAATGCTTTGATTGTTGAAACAATATATTCGGTTTAGCTTTATTATTTATTAAGAAATTAATTTTCAGCCCTGCACCGGAATTCAATTCATAAATATTGCGTGTTTTATATGCGGTAAATCTTTCTGATGATCTTTCTAACAATGCTTTGATTGTTGAAACAATATATTCGGTTTCGCTTTATTATTTATTAAGAAATTAATTTTCAGCGGTGCACCGGAATTCAATTCATAAATATTGCGTGTTTTATATGCGGTAACTCTTTCTGATGAATTTTCTAACAATGCTTTGATTGTTGAAACAATATATTCGGTTTCGCTTTATTATTTATTAAGAAATTAATTTTCAGCCCTGCACCGGAATTCAATTCATAAATATTGCGTGTTTTATATGCGGTAAATCTTTCTGATGATCTTTCTAACAATGCTTTGATTGATGAAACAATATATTCGGTTTCGCTTTATTATTTATTAAGAAATTAATTTTCAGCCCTGCACCGGAATTCAATTCATAAATATTGCGTGTTTTATATGCGGTAACTCTTTGTGATGAATTTTCTAACAATGCTATGATTGTTGAAACAATATATTCGGTTTCGCTTTATTATTTATTAAGAAATTAATTTTCAGCCCTGCACCGGAATTCAATTCATAAATTTTGCGTGTTTTATATGCGGTAACTCTTTCTGATGAATTTTCTAACAATGCTTTGATTGTTGAAACAATATATTCGGTTTAGCTTTATTATTTATTAAGAAATTAATTTTCAGCCCTGCACCGGAATTCAATTCATAAATATTGCGTGTTTTATATGCGGTAAATCTTTCTGATGATCTTTCTAACAATGCTTTGATTGTTGAAACAATATATTCGGTTTCGCTTTATTATTTATTAAGAAATTAATTTTCAGCGGTGCACCGGAATTCAATTCATAAATATTGCGTGTTTTATATGCGGTAACTCTTTCTGATGAATTTTCTAACAATGCTTTGATTGTTGAAACAATATATTCGGTTTCGCTTTATTATTTATTAAGAAATTAATTTTCAGCCCTGCACCGGAATTCAATTCATAAATATTGCGTGTTTTATATGCGGTAAATCTTTCTGATGATCTTTCTAACAATGCTTTGATTGTTGAAACAATATATTCGGTTTCGCTTTATTATTTATTAAGAAATTAATTTTCAGCCCTGCACCGGAATTCAATTCATAAATATTGCGTGTTTTATATGCGGTAACTCTTTGTGATGAATTTTCTAACAATGCTATGATTGTTGAAACAATATATTCGGTTTCGCTTTATTATTTATTAAGAAATTAATTTTCAGCCCTGCACCGGAATTCAATTCATAAATTTTGCGTGTTTTATATGCGGTAACTCTTTCTGATGAATTTTCTAACAATACTTTGATTGTTGAAACAATATATTCGGTTTCGCTTTATTATTTATTAAGAAATTAATTTTCAGCGGTGCACCGAAATTCAATTCATAAATATTGCGTGTTTTATATGCGGTAACTCTTTCTGATGAATTTTCTAACAATGCTTTGATTGTTGAAACAATATATTCGGTTTCGCTTTATTATTTATTAAGAAATTAATTTTCAGCCCTGCACCGGAATTCAATTCATAAATTTTGCGTGTTTTATATGCGGTAACTCTTTCTGATGAATTTTCCAACAATACTTTGATTGTTGAAACAATATATTCGGTTTCGCTTTATTATTTATTAAGAAATTAATTTTCAGCGGTGCACCGAAATTCAATTCATAAATATTGCGTGTTTTATATGCGGTAACTCTTTCTGATGAATTTTCTAACAATGCTTTCATTGTTGAAACAATATATTCGGTTTCGCTTTATTATTTATTAAGAAATTAATTTTCAGCCCTGCACCGGAACTCAATTCATAAATATTGCGTGTTTTATATGCGGTAACTCTTTCTGATGAATTTTCTAACAATGCTTTGATTGTTGAAACAATATATTCGGTTTCGCTTTATTATTTATTAAGAAATTAATTTTCAGCCCTGCACCGGAATTCAATTCATAAATATTGCGTGTTTTATATGCGGTAACTCTTTCTGATGAATTTTCTAACAATGCTTTGATTGTTTAAACAATATATTCGGTTTCGCTTTATTATTTACTAAGAAATTAATTTTGAGCCCTGCACCGGAATTCAGTTCATAAATATTGCGTGTTTTATATGCGGTAACTCTTTCTGATGAATTTTCTAACAATGCTTTGATTGTTGAAACAATATATTCGGTTTCGCTTTATTATTTAATAAGAAATTAATTTTCAGCCCTGCACCGGAATTCAATTCATAAATATTGCGTGTTTTATATGCGGTAAATCTTTCTGATGAATTTTCTAACAATGCTTTAATTGTTGAAACAATATATTCGGTTCGCTATATTATTTAATAAGAAATTAATTTTCAGCCCTGCACCGGAATTCAATTCATAAATATTGCGTGTTTTATATGCGGTAACTCTTTCTGATGAATTTTCTAACAATGCTTTGATTGTTGAAACAATATATTCGGTTTCGCTTTATTATTTATTAAGAAATTAATTTTCAGCGGTGCACCGAAATTCAATTCATAAATATTGCGTGTTTTATATGCGGTAACTCTTTCTGATGAATTTTCTAACAATGCTTTGATTGTTGAAACATTATATTCTGTTTCGCTTTATTATTTATTAAGAAATTAATTTTCAGCCCTGCACCGGAATTCAATTCATAAATATTGCGTGTTTTATATGAGGTAACTCTTTCTGATGAATTTTCTAACAATGCTTTGATTGTTGAAACATTATATTCTGTTTCGCTTTATTATTTATTAAGAAATTAATTTTCAGCCCTGCACCGGAATTCAATTCATAAATATTGCGTGTTTTATATGAGGTAACTCTTTCTGATGAATTTTCTAACAATGCTTTGATTGTTGAAACAATATATTCGCTTTCGCTTTATTATTTATTACGAAATTAATTTTGAGCCCTGCACCGGGATTCAATTCATAAATATTGCTTGTTTTATATGCGGTAACTCTTTCTGATGAATTTTCTAACAATGCTTTGATTGTTGAAACAATATATTCGGTTTCGCTTTATTATTTATTAATAAATTAATTTTGAGCCCTGCACCGGAATTCAATTCATAAATATTGCGTGTTTTATATGCGGTAACTCTTTCTGATGAATTTTCTAACAATGCTTTGATTGTTGAAACAATATATTCGGTTTCGCTTTATTATTTATTAAGAAATTAATTTTTAGCCCTGCACCGGAATTCAATTCATAAATATTGCGTGTTATATATGCGGTAACTCTTTCTGATGAATTTTCTAGCAATGCTTTGATTGTTTAAACAATATATTCGGTTTCGCTTTATTATTTACTAAGAAATTAATTTTCAGCCCTGCACCGGAATTCAATTCATAAATATTGCGTGTTTTATATGCGGTAACTCTTTCTGATGAATTTTCTAACAATGCTTTGATTGTATAAACAATATATTCTGTTTCGCTTTATTATTTATTAAGAAATTAATTTTCAGCGGTGCACCGGAATTCAATTCATAAATTTTGCGTGTTTTATATGCGGAATCGCTTTCTGATGAATTTTCTAACAATGCTTTGATTGTTGAAACAATATATTCGGTTTCGCTTTATTATTTATTAATAAATTAATTTTGAGCCCTGCACCGGAATTCAATTCATAAATATTGCGTGTTTTATATGCGGTAACTCTTTCTGATGAATTTTCTAGCAATGCTTTGATTGTTTAAACAATATATTCGGTTTCGCTTTATTATTTACTAAGAAATTAATTTTCAGCCGTGCACCGGAATTCAATTCATAAATATTGCGTTTTTAATATGCGGTAACTCTTTCTGATGAATTTTCTAACAATGCTTTGATTGTTGAAACAATATATTCGGTTTCGCATTATTATTTATTAAGAAATTAATTTTCAGCGGTGCACCGGAATTCAATTCATAAATATTGCGTGTTTTATATGCGGAAACGCTTTCTGATGAATTTTCTAACAATACTTTGATTGTTGAAACAATATATTCGGTTTCGCTTTATTATTTATTAAGAAATTAATTTTCAGCGGTGCACCGAAATTCAATTCATAAATATTGCGTGTTTTATATGCGGTAACTCTTTCTGATGAATTTTCTAACAATGCTTTGATTGTTGAAACAATATATTCGGTTTCGCTTTATTATTTATTAAGAAATTAATTTTCAGCCCTGCACCGGAATTCAATTCATAAATATTGCGTGTTTTATATGCGGTAAATCTTTCTGATGATCTTTCTAACAATGCTTTGATTGTTGAAACAATATATTCGGTTTCGCTTTATTATTTATTAAGAAATTAATTTTCAGCCCTGCACCGGAATTCAATTCATAAATATTGCGTGTTTTATATGCGGTAACTCTTTGTGATGAATTTTCTAACAATGCTATGATTGTTGAAACAATATATTCGGTTTCGCTTTATTATTTATTAAGAAATTAATTTTCAGCCCTGCACCGGAATTCAATTCATAAATTTTGCGTGTTTTATATGCGGTAACTCTTTCTGATGAATTTTCTAACAATACTTTGATTGTTGAAACAATATATTCGGTTTCGCTTTATTATTTATTAAGAAATTAATTTTCAGCGGTGCACCGAAATTCAATTCATAAATATTGCGTGTTTTATATGCGGTAACTCTTTCTGATGAATTTTCTAACAATGCTTTGATTGTTGAAACAATATATTCGGTTTCGCTTTATTATTTATTAAGTAATTAATTTTCAGCCCTGCACCGGAATTCAATTCATAAATTTTGCGTGTTTTATATGCGGTAACTCTTTCTGATGAATTTTCTAACAATACTTTGATTGTTGAAACAATATATTCGGTTTCGCTTTATTATTTATTAAGAAATTAATTTTCAGCGGTGCACCGAAATTCAATTCATAAATATTGCGTGTTTTATATGCGGTAACACTTTCTGATGAATTTTCTAACAATGCTTTCATTGTTGAAACAATATATTCGGTTTCGCTTTATTATTTATTAAGAAATTAATTTTCAGCCCTGCACCGGAATTCAATTCATAAATATTGCGTGTTTTATATGCGGTAAATCTTTCTGATGATCTTTCTAACAATGCTTTGATTGTTGAAACAATATATTCGGTTTCGCTTTATTATTTATTAAGAAATTAATTTTCAGCCCTGCACCGGAATTCAATTCATAAATATTTCGTGTTTTATATGCGGTAACTCTTTGTGATGAATTTTCTAACAATGCTATGATTGTTGGAACAATATATTCGGTTTCGCTTTATTATTTATTAAGAAATTAATTTTCAGCCCTGCACCGGAATTCAATTCATAAATTTTGCGTGTTTTATATGCGGTAACTCTTTCTGATGAATTTTCTAACAATACTTTGATTGTTGAAACAATATATTCGGTTTCGCTTTATTATTTATTAAGAAATTAATTTTCAGCGGTGCACCGAAATTCAATTCATAAATATTGCGTGTTTTATATGCGGTAACTCTTTCTGATGAATTTTCTAACAATGCTTTGATTGTTGAAACAATATATTCGGTTTCGCTTTATTATTTATTAAGAAATTATTTTTCAGCCCTGCACCGGAATTCAATTCATAAATATTGCGTGTTTTATATGCGGTAACTCTTTCTGATGAATTTTCTAACAATGCTTTGATTGTTTAAACAATATATTCGGTTTCGCTTTATTATTTACTAAGAAATTAATTTTGAGCCCTGCACCGGAATTCAGTTCATAAATATTGCGTGTTTTATATGCGGTAACTCTTTCTGATGAATTTTCTAACAATGCTTTGATTGTTGAAACAATATATTCGGTTTCGCTTTATTATTTAATAAGAAATTAATTTTCAGCCCTGCACCGGAATTCAATTCATAAATATTGCGTGTTTTATATGCGGTAAATCTTTCTGATGAATTTTCTAACAATGCTTTAATTGTTGAAACAATATATTCGGTTTCGCTTTATTATTTATTAAGAAATTAATTTTCAGCCCTGCACCGGAATTCAATTCATAAATATTGCGTGTTTTATATGCGGCAACTCTTTCTGATGAATTTTCTAACAATGCTTTGATTGTTGAAACAATATATTCGGTTTCGCTTTATTATTTATTAAGAAATTAATTTTCAGCGGTGCACCGAAATTCAATTCATAAATATTGCGTGTTTTATATGCGGTAACTCTTTCTGATGAATTTTCTAACAATGCTTTGATTGTTGAAACATTATATTCTGTTTCGCTTTATTATTTATTAAGAAATTAATTTTCAGCCCTGCACCGGAATTCAATTCATAAATATTGCGTGTTTTATATGAGGTAACTCTTTCTGATGAATTTTCTAACAATGCTTTGATTGTTGAAACAATATATTCGCTTTCGCTTTATTATTTATTACGAAATTAATTTTGAGCCCTGCACCGGGATTCAATTCATAAATATTGCGTGTTTTATATGCGGTAACTCTTTCTGATGAATTTTCTAACAATGCTTTGATTGTTGAAACAATATATTCGGTTTCGCTTTATTATTTATTAATAAATTAATTTTGAGCCCTGCACCGGAATTCAATTCATAAATATTGCGTGTTTTATATGCGGTAACTCTTTCTGATGAATTTTCTAACAATGCTTTGATTGTTGAAACAATATATTCGGTTTCGATTTATTATTTATTAAGAAATTAATTTTTAGCCCTGCACCGGAATTCAATTCATAAATATTGCGTGTTTTATATGCGGTAACTCTTTCTGATGAATTTTCTAGCAATGCTTTGATTGTTTAAACAATATATTCGGTTTCGCTTTATTATTTACTAAGAAATTAATTTTCAGCCGTGCACCGGAATTCAATTCATAAATATTGCGTGTTTAATATGCGGTAACTCTTTCTGATGAATTTTCTAACAATGCTTTGATTGTTGAAACAATATATTCGGTTTCGCATTATTATTTATTAAGAAATTAATTTTCAGCGGTGCACCGGAATTCAATTCATAAATATTGCGTGTTTTATATGCGGTAACTCTTTCTGATGAATTTTCTAACAATGCTTTGATTGTTGAAACAATATATTCGGTTTCGCTTTATTATTTATTAAGAAATTAATTTTCAGCCCTGCACCGGAATTCAATTCATAAATATTGCGTGTTTTATATGCGGTAAATCTTTCTGATGATCTTTCTAACAATGCTTTGATTGTTGAAACAATATATTCGGTTTCGCTTTATTATTTATTAAGAAATTAATTTTCAGCGGTGCACCGGAATTCAATTCATAAATATTGCGTGTTTTATATGCGGTAACTCTTTCTGATGAATTTTCTAACAATGCTTTGATTGTTGAAACAATATATTCGGTTTCGCTTTATTATTTATTAAGAAATTAATTTTCAGCCCTGCACCGGAATTCAATTCATAAATATTGCGTGTTTTATATGCGGTAAATCTTTCTGATGATCTTTCTAACAATGCTTTGATTGTTGAAACAATATATTCGGTTTCGCTTTATTATTTATTAAGAAATTAATTTTCAGCCCTGCACCGGAATTCAATTCATAAATATTGCGTGTTTTATATGCGGTAACTCTTTGTGATGAATTTTCTAACAATGCTATGATTGTTGAAACAATATATTCGGTTTCGCTTTATTATTTATTAAGAAATTAATTTTCAGCCCTGCACCGGAATTCAATTCATAAATTTTGCGTGTTTTATATGCGGTAACTCTTTCTGATGAATTTTCTAACAATACTTTGATTGTTGAAACAATATATTCGGTTTCGCTTTATTATTTATTAAGAAATTAATTTTCAGCGGTGCACCGAAATTCAATTCATAAATATTGCGTGTTTTATATGCGGTAACTCTTTCTGATGAATTTTCTAACAATGCTTTGATTGTTGAAACAATATATTCGGTTTCGCTTTATTATTTATTAAGAAATTAATTTTCAGCCCTGCACCGGAATTCAATTCATAAATTTTGCGTGTTTTATATGCGGTAACTCTTTCTGATGAATTTTCCAACAATACTTTGATTGTCGAAACAATATATTCGGTTTCGCTTTATTATTTATTAAGAAATTAATTTTCAGCGGTGCACCGAAATTCAATTCATAAATATTGCGTGTTTTATATGCGGTAACTCTTTCTGATGAATTTTCTAACAATGCTTTCATTGTTGAAACAATATATTCGGTTTCGCTTTATTATTTATTAAGAAATTAATTTTCAGCCCTGCACCGGAACTCAATTCATAAATATTGCGTGTTTTATATGCGGTAACTCTTTCTGATGAATTTTCTAACAATGCTTTGATTGTTGAAACAATATATTCGGTTTCGCTTTATTATTTATTAAGAAATTAATTTTCAGCCCTGCACCGGAATTCAATTCATAAATATTGCGTGTTTTATATGCGGTAACTCTTTCTGATGAATTTTCTAACAATGCTTTGATTGTTTAAACAATATATTCGGTTTCGCTTTATTATTTACTAAGAAATTAATTTTGAGCCCTGCACCGGAATTCAGTTCATAAATATTGCGTGTTTTATATGCGGTAACTCTTTCTGATGAATTTTCTAACAATGCTTTGATTGTTGAAACAATATATTCGGTTTCGCTTTATTATTTAATAAGAAATTAATTTTCAGCCCTGCACCGGAATTCAATTCATAAATATTGCGTGTTTTATATGCGGTAAATCTTTCTGATGAATTTTCTAACAATGCTTTAATTGTTGAAACAATATATTCGGTTCGCTTTATTATTTAATAAGAAATTAATTTTCAGCCCTGCACCGGAATTCAATTCATAAATATTGCGTGTTTTATATGCGGTAACTCTTTCTGATGAATTTTCTAACAATGCTTTGATTGTTGAAACATTATATTCTGTTTCGCTTTATTATTTATTAAGAAATTAATTTTCAGCCCTGCACCGGAATTCAATTCATAAATATTGCGTGTTTTATATGAGGTAACTCTTTCTGATGAATTTTCTAACAATGCTTTGATTGTTGAAACATTATATTCTGTTTCGCTTTATTATTTATTAAGAAATTAATTTTCAGCCCTGCACCGGAATTCAATTCATAAATATTGCATGTTTTATATGAGGTAACTCTTTCTGATGAATTTTCTAACAATGCTTTGATTGTTGAAACAATATATTCGGTTTCGCTTTATTATTTATTAAGAAATTAATTTTCAGCCCTGCACCGGAATTCAATTCATAAATATTGCGTGTTTTATATGCGGTAAATCTTTCTGATGATCTTTCTAACAATGCTTTGATTGTTGAAACAATATATTCGGTTTCGCTTTATTATTTATTAAGAAATTAATTTTCAGCGGTGCACCGGAATTCAATTCATAAATATTGCGTGTTTTATATGCGGTAACTCTTTCTGATGAATTTTCTAACAATGCTTTGATTGTTGAAACAATATATTCGGTTTCGCTTTATTATTTATTAAGAAATTAATTTTCAGCCCTGCACCGGAATTCAATTCATAAATATTGCGTGTTTTATATGCGGTAAATCTTTCTGATGATCTTTCTAACAATGCTTTGATTGTTGAAACAATATATTCGGTTTCGCTTTATTATTTATTAAGAAATTAATTTTCAGCGGTGCACCGGAATTCAATTCATAAATATTGCGTGTTTTATATGCGGTAACTCTTTCTGATGAATTTTCTAACAATGCTTTGATTGTTGAAACAATATATTCGGTTTCGCTTTATTATTTATTAAGAAATTAATTTTCAGCGGTGCACCGGAATTCAATTCATAAATATTGCGTGTTTTATATGCGGTAACTCTTTCTGATGAATTTTCTAACAATGCTTTGATTGTTGAAACAATATATTCGGTTTCGCTTTATTATTTATTAAGAAATTAATTTTCAGCCCTGCACCGGAATTCAATTCATAAATATTGCGTGTTTTATATGCGGTAAATCTTTCTGATGATCTTTCTAACAATGCTTTGATTGTTGAAACAATATATTCGGTTTCGCTTTATTATTTATTAAGAAATTAATTTTCAGCCCTGCACCGGAATTCAATTCATAAATATTGCGTGTTTTATATGCGGTAACTCTTTGTGATGAATTTTCTAACAATGCTATGATTGTTGAAACAATATATTCGGTTTCGCTTTATTATTTATTAAGAAATTAATTTTCAGCCCTGCACCGGAATTCAATTCATAAATTTTGCGTGTTTTATATGCGGTAACTCTTTCTGATGAATTTTCTAACAATACTTTGATTGTTGAAACAATATATTCGGTTTCGCTTTATTATTTATTAAGAAATTAATTTTCAGCGGTGCACCGAAATTCAATTCATAAATATTGCGTGTTTTATATGCGGTAACTCTTTCTGATGAATTTTCTAACAATGCTTTGATTGTTGAAACAATATATTCGGTTTCGCTTTATTATTTATTAAGAAATTAATTTTCAGCCCTGCACCGGAATTCAATTCATAAATTTTGCGTGTTTTATATGCGGTAACTCTTTCTGATGAATTTTCCAACAATACTTTGATTGTCGAAACAATATATTCGGTTTCGCTTTATTATTTATTAAGAAATTAATTTTCAGCGGTGCACCGAAATTCAATTCATAAATATTGCGTGTTTTATATGCGGTAACTCTTTCTGATGAATTTTCTAACAATGCTTTCATTGTTGAAACAATATATTCGGTTTCGCTTTATTATTTATTAAGAAATTAATTTTCAGCCCTGCACCGGAACTCAATTCATAAATATTGCGTGTTTTATATGCGGTAACTCTTTCTGATGAATTTTCTAACAATGCTTTGATTGTTGAAACAATATATTCGGTTTCGCTTTATTATTTATTAAGAAATTAATTTTCAGCCCTGCACCGGAATTCAATTCATAAATATTGCGTGTTTTATATGCGGTAACTCTTTCTGATGAATTTTCTAACAATGCTTTGATTGTTTAAACAATATATTCGGTTTCGCTTTATTATTTACTAAGAAATTAATTTTGAGCCCTGCACCGGAATTCAGTTCATAAATATTGCGTGTTTTATATGCGGTAACTCTTTCTGATGAATTTTCTAACAATGCTTTGATTGTTGAAACAATATATTCGGTTTCGCTTTATTATTTAATAAGAAATTAATTTTCAGCCCTGCACCGGAATTCAATTCATAAATATTGCGTGTTTTATATGCGGTAAATCTTTCTGATGAATTTTCTAACAATGCTTTAATTGTTGAAACAATATATTCGGTTCGCTTTATTATTTAATAAGAAATTAATTTTCAGCCCTGCACCGGAATTCAATTCATAAATATTGCGTGTTTTATATGCGGTAACTCTTTCTGATGAATTTTCTAACAATGCTTTGATTGTTGAAACATTATATTCTGTTTCGCTTTATTATTTATTAAGAAATTAATTTTCAGCCCTGCACCGGAATTCAATTCATAAATATTGCGTGTTTTATATGAGGTAACTCTTTCTGATGAATTTTCTAACAATGCTTTGATTGTTGAAACATTATATTCTGTTTCGCTTTATTATTTATTAAGAAATTAATTTTCAGCCCTGCACCGGAATTCAATTCATAAATATTGCATGTTTTATATGAGGTAACTCTTTCTGATGAATTTTCTAACAATGCTTTGATTGTTGAAACAATATATTCGCTTTCGCTTTATTATTTATTACGAAATTAATTTTGAGCCCTGCACCGGGATTCAATTCATAAATATTGCTTGTTTTATATGCGGTAACTCTTTCTGATGAATTTTCTAACAATGCTTTGATTGTTGAAACAATATATTCGGTTTCGCTTTATTATTTATTAATAAATTAATTTTGAGCCCTGCACCGGAATTCAATTCATAAATATTGAGTGTTTTATATGCGGTAACTCTTTCTGATGAATTTTCTAACAATGCTTTGATTGTTGAAACATTATATTCTGTTTCGCTTTATTATTTATTAAGAAATTACTTTTCAGCCCTGCACCGGAATTCAATTCATAAATATTGCGTGTTTTATATGAGGTAACTCTTTCTGATGAATTTTCTAACAATGCTTTGATTGTTGAAACATTATATTCTGTTTCGCTTTATTATTTATTAAGAAATTAATTTTCAGCCCTGCACCGGAATTCAATTCATAAATATTGCGTGTTTTATATGAGGTAACTCTTTCTGATGAATTTTCTAACAATGCTTTGATTGTTGAAACAATATATTCGCTTTCGCTTTATTATTTATTACGAAATTAATTTTGAGCCCTGCACCGGGATTCAATTCATAAATATTGCTTGTTTTATATGCGGTAACTCTTTCTGATGAATTTTCTAACAATGCTTTGATTGTTGAAACAATATATTCGGTTTCGCTTTATTATTTATTAATAAATTAATTTTGAGCCGTGCACCGGAATTCAATTCATAAATATTGCGTGTTTTATATGCGGTAACTCTTTCTGATGAATTTTCTAACAATGCTTTGATTGTTGAAACAATATATTCGGTTTCGCTTTATTATTTATTAAGAAATTAATTTTTAGCCCTGCACCGGAATTCAATTCATAAATATTGCGTGTTATATATGCGGTAACTCTTTCTGATGAATTTTCTAGCAATGCTTTGATTGTTTAAACAATATATTCGGTTTCGCTTTATTATTTACTAAGAAATTAATTTTCAGCCCTGCACCGGAATTCAATTCATAAATATTGCGTGTTTTATATGCGGTAACTCTTTCTGATGAATTTTCTAACAATGCTTTGATTGTTGAAACAATATATTCTGTTTCGCTTTATTATTTATTAAGAAATTAATTTTCAGCGGTGCACCGGAATTCAATTCATAAATTTTGCGTGTTTTATATGCGGAATCGCTTTCTGAGGAATTTTCTAACAATGCTTTGATTGTTGAAACAATATATTCGGTTTCGCTTTATTATTTATTAATAAATTAATTTTGAGCCCTGCACCGGAATTCAATTCATAAATATTGCGTGTTTTATATGCGGTAACTCTTTCTGATGAATTTTCTAGCAATGCTTTGATTGTTTAAACAATATATTCGGTTTCGCTTTATTATTTACTAAGAAATTAATTTTCAGCCGTGCACCGGAATTCAATTCATAAATATTGCGTTTTTAATATGCGGTAACTCTTTCTGATGAATTTTCTAACAATGCTTTGATTGTTGAAACAATATATTCGGTTTCGCATTATTATTTATTAAGAAATTAATTTTCAGCGGTGCACCGGAATTCAATTCATAAATATTGCGTGTTTTATATGCGGAAACGCTTTCTGATGAATTTTCTAACAATACTTTGATTGTTGAAACAATATATTCGGTTTCGCTTTATTATTTATTAAGAAATTAATTTTCAGCGGTGCACCGAAATTCAATTCATAAATATTGCGTGTTTTATATGCGGTAACTCTTTCTGATGAATTTTCTAACAATGCTTTGATTGTTGAAACAATATATTCGGTTTCGCTTTATTATTTATTAAGAAATTAATTTTCAGCCCTGCACCGGAATTCAATTCATAAATATTGCGTGTTTTATATGCGGTAAATCTTTCTGATGATCTTTCTAACAATGCTTTGATTGTTGAAACAATATATTCGGTTTCGCTTTATTATTTATTAAGAAATTAATTTTCAGCCCTGCACCGGAATTCAATTCATAAATATTGCGTGTTTTATATGCGGTAACTCTTTGTGATGAATTTTCTAACAATGCTATGATTGTTGAAACAATATATTCGGTTTCGCTTTATTATTTATTAAGAAATTAATTTTCAGCCCTGCACCGGAATTCAATTCATAAATTTTGCGTGTTTTATATGCGGTAACTCTTTCTGATGAATTTTCTAACAATACTTTGATTGTTGAAACAATATATTCGGTTTCGCTTTATTATTTATTAAGAAATTAATTTTCAGCGGTGCACCGAAATTCAATTCATAAATATTGCGTGTTTTATATGCGGTAACTCTTTCTGATGAATTTTCTAACAATGCTTTGATTGTTGAAACAATATATTCGGTTTCGCTTTATTATTTATTAAGTAATTAATTTTCAGCCCTGCACCGGAATTCAATTCATAAATTTTGCGTGTTTTATATGCGGTAACTCTTTCTGATGAATTTTCTAACAATACTTTGATTGTTGAAACAATATATTCGGTTTCGCTTTATTATTTATTAAGAAATTAATTTTCAGCGGTGCACCGAAATTCAATTCATAAATATTGCGTGTTTTATATGCGGTAACACTTTCTGATGAATTTTCTAACAATGCTTTCATTGTTGAAACAATATATTCGGTTTCGCTTTATTATTTATTAAGAAATTAATTTTCAGCCCTGCACCGGAATTCAATTCATAAATATTGCGTGTTTTATATGCGGTAAATCTTTCTGATGATCTTTCTAACAATGCTTTGATTGTTGAAACAATATATTCGGTTTCGCTTTATTATTTATTAAGAAATTAATTTTCAGCCCTGCACCGGAATTCAATTCATAAATATTTCGTGTTTTATATGCGGTAACTCTTTGTGATGAATTTTCTAACAATGCTATGATTGGTGGAACAATATATTCGGTTTCGCTTTATTATTTATTAAGAAATTAATTTTCAGCCCTGCACCGGAATTCAATTCATAAATTTTGCGTGTTTTATATGCGGTAACTCTTTCTGATGAATTTTCTAACAATACTTTGATTGTTGAAACAATATATTCGGTTTCGCTTTATTATTTATTAAGAAATTAATTTTCAGCGGTGCACCGAAATTCAATTCATAAATATTGCGTGTTTTATATGCGGTAACTCTTTCTGATGAATTTTCTAACAATGCTTTGATTGTTGAAACAATATATTCGGTTTCGCTTTATTATTTATTAAGAAATTAATTTTCAGCCCTGCACCGGAATTCAATTCATAAATTTTGCGTGTTTTATATGCGGTAACTCTTTCTGATGAATTTTCCAACAATACTTTGATTGTTGAAACAATATATTCGGTTTCGCTTTATTATTTATTAAGAAATTAATTTTCAGCGGTGCACCGAAATTCAATTCATAAATATTGCGTGTTTTATATGCGGTAACTCTTTCTGATGAATTTTCTAACAATGCTTTCATTGTTGAAACAATATATTCGGTTTCGCTTTATTATTTATTAAGAAATTAATTTTCAGCCCTGCACCGGAACTCAATTCATAAATATTGCGTGTTTTATATGCGGTAACTCTTTCTGATGAATTTTCTAACAATGCTTTGATTGTTGAAACAATATATTCCGTTTCGCTTTATTATTTATTAAGAAATTATTTTTCAGCCCTGCACCGGAATTCAATTCATAAATATTGCGTGTTTTATATGCGGTAACTCTTTCTGATGAATTTTCTAACAATGCTTTGATTGTTTAAACAATATATTCGGTTTCGCTTTATTATTTACTAAGAAATTAATTTTGAGCCCTGCACCGGAATTCAGTTCATAAATATTGCGTGTTTTATATGCGGTAACTCTTTCTGATGAATTTTCTAACAATGCTTTGATTGTTGAAACAATATATTCGGTTTCGCTTTATTATTTAATAAGAAATTAATTTTCAGCCCTGCACCGGAATTCAATTCATAAATATTGCGTGTTTTATATGCGGTAAATCTTTCTGATGAATTTTCTAACAATGCTTTAATTGTTGAAACAATATATTCGGTTTCGCTTTATTATTTATTAAGAAATTAATTTTCAGCCCTGCACCGGAATTCAATTCATAAATATTGCGTGTTTTATATGCGGCAACTCTTTCTGATGAATTTTCTAACAATGCTTTGATTGTTGAAACAATATATTCGGTTTCGCTTTATTATTTATTAAGAAATTAATTTTCAGCGGTGCACCGAAATTCAATTCATAAATATTGCGTGTTTTATATGCGGTAACTCTTTCTGATGAATTTTCTAACAATGCTTTGATTGTTGAAACATTATATTCTGTTTCGCTTTATTATTTATTAAGAAATTAATTTTCAGCCCTGCACCGGAATTCAATTCATAAATATTGCGTGTTTTATATGAGGTAACTCTTTCTGATGAATTTTCTAACAATGCTTTGATTGTTGAAACAATATATTCGCTTTCGCTTTATTATTTATTACGAAATTAATTTTGAGCCCTGCACCGGGATTCAATTCATAAATATTGCGTGTTTTATATGCGGTAACTCTTTCTGATGAATTTTCTAACAATGCTTTGATTGTTGAAACAATATATTCGGTTTCGCTTTATTATTTATTAATAAATTAATTTTGAGCCCTGCACCGGAATTCAATTCATAAATATTGCGTGTTTTATATGCGGTAACTCTTTCTGATGAATTTTCTAACAATGCTTTGATTGTTGAAACAATATATTCGGTTTCGATTTATTATTTATTAAGAAATTAATTTTTAGCCCTGCACCGGAATTCAATTCATAAATATTGCGTGTTTTATATGAGGTAACTCTTTCTGATGAATTTTCTAACAATGCTTTGATTGTTGAAACATTATATTCTGTTTCGCTTTATTATTTATTAAGAAATTAATTTTCAGCCCTGCACCGGAATTCAATTCATAAATATTGCGTGTTTTATATGAGGTAACTCTTTCTGATGAATTTTCTAACAATGCTTTGATTGTTGAAACATTATATTCTGTTTCGCTTTATTATTTATTAAGAAATTAATTTTCAGCCCTGCACCGGAATTCAATTCATAAATATTGCGTGTTTTATATGAGGTAACTCTTTCTGATGAATTTTCTAACAATGCTTTGATTGTTGAAACAATATATTCGCTTTCGCTTTATTATTTATTACGAAATTAATTTTGAGCCCTGCACCGGGATTCAATTCATAAATATTGCTTGTTTTATATGCGGTAACTCTTTCTGATGAATTTTCTAACAATGCTTTGATTGTTGAAACAATATATTCGGTTTCGCTTTATTATTTATTAATAAATTAATTTTGAGCCGTGCACCGGAATTCAATTCATAAATATTGCGTGTTTTATATGCGGTAACTCTTTCTGATGAATTTTCTAACAATGCTTTGATTGTTGAAACAATATATTCGGTTTCGCTTTATTATTTATTAAGAAATTAATTTTTAGCCCTGCACCGGAATTCAATTCATAAATATTGCGTGTTATATATGCGGTAACTCTTTCTGATGAATTTTCTAGCAATGCTTTGATTGTTTAAACAATATATTCGGTTTCGCTTTATTATTTACTAAGAAATTAATTTTCAGCCCTGCACCGGAATTCAATTCATAAATATTGCGTGTTTTATATGCGGTAACTCTTTCTGATGAATTTTCTAACAATGCTTTGATTGTTGAAACAATATATTCTGTTTCGCTTTATTATTTATTAAGAAATTAATTTTCAGCGGTGCACCGGAATTCAATTCATAAATTTTGCGTGTTTTATATGCGGAATCGCTTTCTGAGGAATTTTCTAACAATGCTTTGATTGTTGAAACAATATATTCGGTTTCGCTTTATTATTTATTAATAAATTAATTTTGAGCCCTGCACCGGAATTCAATTCATAAATATTGCGTGTTTTATATGCGGTAACTCTTTCTGATGAATTTTCTAGCAATGCTTTGATTGTTTAAACAATATATTCGGTTTCGCTTTATTATTTACTAAGAAATTAATTTTCAGCCGTGCACCGGAATTCAATTCATAAATATTGCGTTTTTAATATGCGGTAACTCTTTCTGATGAATTTTCTAACAATGCTTTGATTGTTGAAACAATATATTCGGTTTCGCATTATTATTTATTAAGAAATTAATTTTCAGCGGTGCACCGGAATTCAATTCATAAATATTGCGTGTTTTATATGCGGAAACGCTTTCTGATGAATTTTCTAACAATACTTTGATTGTTGAAACAATATATTCGGTTTCGCTTTATTATTTATTAAGAAATTAATTTTCAGCGGTGCACCGAAATTCAATTCATAAATATTGCGTGTTTTATATGCGGTAACTCTTTCTGATGAATTTTCTAACAATGCTTTGATTGTTGAAACAATATATTCGGTTTCGCTTTATTATTTATTAAGAAATTAATTTTCAGCCCTGCACCGGAATTCAATTCATAAATATTGCGTGTTTTATATGCGGTAAATCTTTCTGATGATCTTTCTAACAATGCTTTGATTGTTGAAACAATATATTCGGTTTCGCTTTATTATTTATTAAGAAATTAATTTTCAGCCCTGCACCGGAATTCAATTCATAAATATTGCGTGTTTTATATGCGGTAACTCTTTGTGATGAATTTTCTAACAATGCTATGATTGTTGAAACAATATATTCGGTTTCGCTTTATTATTTATTAAGAAATTAATTTTCAGCCCTGCACCGGAATTCAATTCATAAATTTTGCGTGTTTTATATGCGGTAACTCTTTCTGATGAATTTTCTAACAATACTTTGATTGTTGAAACAATATATTCGGTTTCGCTTTATTATTTATTAAGAAATTAATTTTCAGCGGTGCACCGAAATTCAATTCATAAATATTGCGTGTTTTATATGCGGTAACTCTTTCTGATGAATTTTCTAACAATGCTTTGATTGTTGAAACAATATATTCGGTTTCGCTTTATTATTTATTAAGTAATTAATTTTCAGCCCTGCACCGGAATTCAATTCATAAATTTTGCGTGTTTTATATGCGGTAACTCTTTCTGATGAATTTTCTAACAATACTTTGATTGTTGAAACAATATATTCGGTTTCGCTTTATTATTTATTAAGAAATTAATTTTCAGCGGTGCACCGAAATTCAATTCATAAATATTGCGTGTTTTATATGCGGTAACACTTTCTGATGAATTTTCTAACAATGCTTTCATTGTTGAAACAATATATTCGGTTTCGCTTTATTACTTATTAAGAAATTAATTTTCAGCCCTGCACCGGAATTCAATTCATAAATATTGCGTGTTTTATATGCGGTAAATCTTTCTGATGATCTTTCTAACAATGCTTTGATTGTTGAAACAATATATTCGGTTTCGCTTTATTATTTATTAAGAAATTAATTTTCAGCCCTGCACCGGAATTCAATTCATAAATATTTCGTGTTTTATATGCGGTAACTCTTTGTGATGAATTTTCTAACAATGCTATGATTGGTGGAACAATATATTCGGTTTCGCTTTATTATTTATTAAGAAATTAATTTTCAGCCCTGCACCGGAATTCAATTCATAAATTTTGCGTGTTTTATATGCGGTAACTCTTTCTGATGAATTTTCTAACAATACTTTGATTGTTGAAACAATATATTCGGTTTCGCTTTATTATTTATTAAGAAATTAATTTTCAGCGGTGCACCGAAATTCAATTCATAAATATTGCGTGTTTTATATGCGGTAACTCTTTCTGATGAATTTTCTAACAATGCTTTGATTGTTGAAACAATATATTCGGTTTCGCTTTATTATTTATTAAGAAATTAATTTTCAGCCCTGCACCGGAATTCAATTCATAAATTTTGCGTGTTTTATATGCGGTAACTCTTTCTGATGAATTTTCCAACAATACTTTGATTGTTGAAACAATATATTCGGTTTCGCTTTATTATTTATTAAGAAATTAATTTTCAGCGGTGCACCGAAATTCAATTCATAAATATTGCGTGTTTTATATGCGGTAACTCTTTCTGATGAATTTTCTAACAATGCTTTCATTGTTGAAACAATATATTCGGTTTCGCTTTATTATTTATTAAGAAATTAATTTTCAGCCCTGCACCGGAACTCAATTCATAAATATTTCGTGTTTTATATGCGGTAACTCTTTGTGATGAATTTTCTAACAATGCTATGATTGGTGGAACAATATATTCGGTTTCGCTTTATTATTTATTAAGAAATTAATTTTCAGCCCTGCACCGGAATTCAATTCATAAATTTTGCGTGTTTTATATGCGGTAACTCTTTCTGATGAATTTTCTAACAATACTTTGATTGTTGAAACAATATATTCGGTTTCGCTTTATTATTTATTAAGAAATTAATTTTCAGCGGTGCACCGAAATTCAATTCATAAATATTGCGTGTTTTATATGCGGTAACTCTTTCTGATGAATTTTCTAACAATGCTTTGATTGTTGAAACAATATATTCGGTTTCGCTTTATTATTTATTAAGAAATTAATTTTCAGCCCTGCACCGGAATTCAATTCATAAATTTTGCGTGTTTTATATGCGGTAACTCTTTCTGATGAATTTTCCAACAATACTTTGATTGTTGAAACAATATATTCGGTTTCGCTTTATTATTTATTAAGAAATTAATTTTCAGCGGTGCACCGAAATTCAATTCATAAATATTGCGTGTTTTATATGCGGTAACTCTTTCTGATGAATTTTCTAACAATGCTTTCATTGTTGAAACAATATATTCGGTTTCGCTTTATTATTTATTAAGAAATTAATTTTCAGCCCTGCACCGGAACTCAATTCATAAATATTGCGTGTTTTATATGCGGTAACTCTTTCTGATGAATTTTCTAACAATGCTTTGATTGTTGAAACAATATATTCCGTTTCGCTTTATTATTTATTAAGAAATTATTTTTCAGCCCTGCACCGGAATTCAATTCATAAATATTGCGTGTTTTATATGCGGTAACTCTTTCTGATGAATTTTCTAACAATGCTTTGATTGTTTAAACAATATATTCGGTTTCGCTTTATTATTTACTAAGAAATTAATTTTGAGCCCTGCACCGGAATTCAGTTCATAAATATTGCGTGTTTTATATGCGGTAACTCTTTCTGATGAATTTTCTAACAATGCTTTGATTGTTGAAACAATATATTCGGTTTCGCTTTATTATTTAATAAGAAATTAATTTTCAGCCCTGCACCGGAATTCAATTCATAAATATTGCGTGTTTTATATGCGGTAAATCTTTCTGATGAATTTTCTAACAATGCTTTAATTGTTGAAACAATATATTCGGTTTCGCTTTATTATTTATTAAGAAATTAATTTTCAGCCCTGCACCGGAATTCAATTCATAAATATTGCGTGTTTTATATGCGGCAACTCTTTCTGATGAATTTTCTAACAATGCTTTGATTGTTGAAACAATATATTCGGTTTCGCTTTATTATTTATTAAGAAATTAATTTTCAGCGGTGCACCGAAATTCAATTCATAAATATTGCGTGTTTTATATGCGGTAACTCTTTCTGATGAATTTTCTAACAATGCTTTGATTGTTGAAACATTATATTCTGTTTCGCTTTATTATTTATTAAGAAATTAATTTTCAGCCCTGCACCGGAATTCAATTCATAAATATTGCGTGTTTTATATGAGGTAACTCTTTCTGATGAATTTTCTAACAATGCTTTGATTGTTGAAACAATATATTCGCTTTCGCTTTATTATTTATTACGAAATTAATTTTGAGCCCTGCACCGGGATTCAATTCATAAATATTGCGTGTTTTATATGCGGTAACTCTTTCTGATGAATTTTCTAACAATGCTTTGATTGTTGAAACAATATATTCGGTTTCGCTTTATTATTTATTAATAAATTAATTTTGAGCCCTGCACCGGAATTCAATTCATAAATATTGCGTGTTTTATATGCGGTAACTCTTTCTGATGAATTTTCTAACAATGCTTTGATTGTTGAAACAATATATTCGGTTTCGATTTATTATTTATTAAGAAATTAATTTTTAGCCCTGCACCGGAATTCAATTCATAAATATTGCGTGTTTTATATGCGGTAACTCTTTCTGATGAATTTTCTAGCAATGCTTTGATTGTTTAAACAATATATTCGGTTTCGCTTTATTATTTACTAAGAAATTAATTTTCAGCCGTGCACCGGAATTCAATTCATAAATATTGCGTGTTTAATATGCGGTAACTCTTTCTGATGAATTTTCTAACAATGCTTTGATTGTTGAAACAATATATTCGGTTTCGCATTATTATTTATTAAGAAATTAATTTTCAGCGGTGCACCGGAATTCAATTCATAAATATTGCGTGTTTTATATGCGGTAACTCTTTCTGATGAATTTTCTAACAATGCTTTGATTGTTGAAACAATATATTCGGTTTCGCTTTATTATTTATTAAGAAATTAATTTTCAGCCCTGCACCGGAATTCAATTCATAAATATTGCGTGTTTTATATGCGGTAAATCTTTCTGATGATCTTTCTAACAATGCTTTGATTGTTGAAACAATATATTCGGTTTCGCTTTATTATTTATTAAGAAATTAATTTTCAGCGGTGCACCGGAATTCAATTCATAAATATTGCGTGTTTTATATGCGGTAACTCTTTCTGATGAATTTTCTAACAATGCTTTGATTGTTGAAACAATATATTCGGTTTCGCTTTATTATTTATTAAGAAATTAATTTTCAGCCCTGCACCGGAATTCAATTCATAAATATTGCGTGTTTTATATGCGGTAAATCTTTCTGATGATCTTTCTAACAATGCTTTGATTGTTGAAACAATATATTCGGTTTCGCTTTATTATTTATTAAGAAATTAATTTTCAGCCCTGCACCGGAATTCAATTCATAAATATTGCGTGTTTTATATGCGGTAACTCTTTGTGATGAATTTTCTAACAATGCTATGATTGTTGAAACAATATATTCGGTTTCGCTTTATTATTTATTAAGAAATTAATTTTCAGCCCTGCACCGGAATTCAATTCATAAATTTTGCGTGTTTTATATGCGGTAACTCTTTCTGATGAATTTTCTAACAATACTTTGATTGTTGAAACAATATATTCGGTTTCGCTTTATTATTTATTAAGAAATTAATTTTCAGCGGTGCACCGAAATTCAATTCATAAATATTGCGTGTTTTATATGCGGTAACTCTTTCTGATGAATTTTCTAACAATGCTTTGATTGTTGAAACAATATATTCGGTTTCGCTTTATTATTTATTAAGAAATTAATTTTCAGCCCTGCACCGGAATTCAATTCATAAATTTTGCGTGTTTTATATGCGGTAACTCTTTCTGATGAATTTTCCAACAATACTTTGATTGTCGAAACAATATATTCGGTTTCGCTTTATTATTTATTAAGAAATTAATTTTCAGCGGTGCACCGAAATTCAATTCATAAATATTGCGTGTTTTATATGCGGTAACTCTTTCTGATGAATTTTCTAACAATGCTTTCATTGTTGAAACAATATATTCGGTTTCGCTTTATTATTTATTAAGAAATTAATTTTCAGCCCTGCACCGGAACTCAATTCATAAATATTGCGTGTTTTATATGCGGTAACTCTTTCTGATGAATTTTCTAACAATGCTTTGATTGTTGAAACAATATATTCGGTTTCGCTTTATTATTTATTAAGAAATTAATTTTCAGCCCTGCACCGGAATTCAATTCATAAATATTGCGTGTTTTATATGCGGTAACTCTTTCTGATGAATTTTCTAACAATGCTTTGATTGTTTAAACAATATATTCGGTTTCGCTTTATTATTTACTAAGAAATTAATTTTGAGCCCTGCACCGGAATTCAGTTCATAAATATTGCGTGTTTTATATGCGGTAACTCTTTCTGATGAATTTTCTAACAATGCTTTGATTGTTGAAACAATATATTCGGTTTCGCTTTATTATTTAATAAGAAATTAATTTTCAGCCCTGCACCGGAATTCAATTCATAAATATTGCGTGTTTTATATGCGGTAAATCTTTCTGATGAATTTTCTAACAATGCTTTAATTGTTGAAACAATATATTCGGTTCGCTTTATTATTTAATAAGAAATTAATTTTCAGCCCTGCACCGGAATTCAATTCATAAATATTGCGTGTTTTATATGCGGTAACTCTTTCTGATGAATTTTCTAACAATGCTTTGATTGTTGAAACATTATATTCTGTTTCGCTTTATTATTTATTAAGAAATTAATTTTCAGCCCTGCACCGGAATTCAATTCATAAATATTGCGTGTTTTATATGAGGTAACTCTTTCTGATGAATTTTCTAACAATGCTTTGATTGTTGAAACATTATATTCTGTTTCGCTTTATTATTTATTAAGAAATTAATTTTCAGCCCTGCACCGGAATTCAATTCATAAATATTGCGTGTTTTATATGAGGTAACTCTTTCTGATGAATTTTCTAACAATGCTTTGATTGTTGAAACAATATATTCGCTTTCGCTTTATTATTTATTACGAAATTAATTTTGAGCCCTGCACCGGGATTCAATTCATAAATATTGCTTGTTTTATATGCGGTAACTCTTTCTGATGAATTTTCTAACAATGCTTTGATTGTTGAAACAATATATTCGGTTTCGCTTTATTATTTATTAATAAATTAATTTTGAGCCCTGCACCGGAATTCAATTCATAAATATTGAGTGTTTTATATGCGGTAACTCTTTCTGATGAATTTTCTAACAATGCTTTGATTGTTGAAACATTATATTCTGTTTCGCTTTATTATTTATTAAGAAATTAATTTTCAGCCCTGCACCGGAATTCAATTCATAAATATTGCGTGTTTTATATGAGGTAACTCTTTCTGATGAATTTTCTAACAATGCTTTGATTGTTGAAACATTATATTCTGTTTCGCTTTATTATTTATTAAGAAATTAATTTTCAGCCCTGCACCGGAATTCAATTCATAAATATTGCGTGTTTTATATGAGGTAACTCTTTCTGATGAATTTTCTAACAATGCTTTGATTGTTGAAACAATATATTCGCTTTCGCTTTATTATTTATTACGAAATTAATTTTGAGCCCTGCACCGGGATTCAATTCATAAATATTGCTTGTTTTATATGCGGTAACTCTTTCTGATGAATTTTCTAACAATGCTTTGATTGTTTAAACAATATATTCGGTTTCGCTTTATTATTTACTAAGAAATTAATTTTCAGCCCTGCA
>CAWVRF010000277.1:85200-213200 GCA_963932465.1 Maratus speciosus | reverse complement strand
AGACAGAACTCGCGCTGTCTCCGCACCCGATTGGCAAAATTTGCGATTTTTTCCGCGCCTATTGGCATAATTTGTGATTTTTCTGTGCCTGATCAACGAAATTTGAGATTTTTCCGCGCCTCATAGACAAAAGTCGCTATTTTTCTGCACCCGATTAGCGAAATTCGCGTTTCTTATCAGTCTGATGAAATTTTCAACTATCCCGCGGCAAATATACGAAATTTACGATTTTTTCCTGCGACCTATAGACAAAAATCGCAATTTGTTACAGCTATAAATTGGCGAAATTCGCGGGTTACTTTTGGCCCGCGGGCAACAGGTTTTGCATCCCTAATGTAATGGAATTCCACTAAAGAACAGATATGTAAATACACTTTATTGTTTTTAATTAAATTATACTGATTGTGTCGTTGTCAATCAGGCTGTGTAAAGAACTGTGTTGACTGGTTGTCTGTCAAGGTAGCACAATAGGTAGAGCATTGGTAATTTAAACTAAAGGTATTTGGCTTGTCTGGACACATTTTTACTCAGTTAGAAATATTTCAATATGTATGACATTATCAATCAGTATGATTGAGTTGAAAATATTAAAATTGTTCATATGCATGGTTTAATGGAGCAGACAAGATGCTAAAGCCAATAAGGTTCACTGAATGAAAGGTGTTGGCCCAAGTAGCTCATTAGACAAAATTTTGACAATTTAAGCTGAAGGTCTTTAGGTTCAATTTTCACCCAGGACAGTTTTCAGTAAGTTGTAAAAATATCAATTCATTGTAAATGATCTCGCCAAGGCATAAATTTAAAATGTCAGACTTCAAAAAAGTGATCTCATGTAAGTGACATGTGAAAATTATCACGATCCATGATTAGTGCAAATAAACCAAAGAGTGCCATATTACAGAAAAAACCTCTAGTCTTATATGGAAAATGTTTTGATTCATGAAAAATGAATTAATAATACATCCAAAAAGAATGAAATTTATTCAGAACAGACAATACACCTGCTAAAAAGGAATCCTGGTCTATAATGGATTTTTCTCCTCATACGATTCTCTCTTAGAAAATTTCACTGCATAGCACTTTAAAGATAGAATATGGATTAACTATAGCTCAGGCATTTCCTATACATAGGAAATGCCTGAAGAAATTCATTAAAAGAATATAGTTTACATGGGCAAAGGCCATTGGCAATATTTTGGAATATTTGTGCCTGTATTTTGCAGGCTAGAGTGCTTTTTTAGTAAAGAATATAAACGTTTAAATAAACATTTTTTATCAGAATTATTCATATAAATTATTAGCCATATCAATGTAAAAATCTATTTTTTGTAGAAATTTGTTTGGGATAAACTTTTAGCTTTTGAATCAGGCCAAAATAGAATATAGAAATTCTTTAAAAAAATATAGTTTACATGGGCAAAGGCCATTGGCAATATTTTGGAATATTTGTGCCTGTATTTTGCAGGCTAGAGTGCTTTTTTAGTAAAGAATATAAACGTTTAAATAAACATTTTTTATCAGAATTATTCATATAAATTATTAGCCATATCAATGTAAAAATCTATTTTTTGTAGAAATTTGTTTGGGACAAACTTTTAGCTTTTGAATCAGGCCAAACTTTTAACTTTTATAATGGGACAGGCCAAAAATTTTTTATACGAATTGGGCTGGAAAATTTCAGCCTGTGTACACCTCCAAGGCAGCATCACACATTTGTTACCAATGATTTGCATGATTATTCTTATTTAGAAGATAAAAAAGATGGTGCATATAAAGAAACTACCAGCAAGCTATTAAACCGGTAGGCCCACAACAACGAAATCAAACAGATTTTTTTAAATGAAGAATAAACTTGTAATGCAGTTCAAACTTTTTTCATTAACTATTTAAATTATGGCCTCTAAAAAAACTAGTCAATAGAATTAATTGCTGGTGGTTATTGGTCAACTGCATGTGAAAAAAAAAAATTCAAAAGTAGTGTTAATGAGATACGAAGTAAACCAAACAAACTCAATTGCCAACATGTAGTTATACAAAAGTTTACTAGAGTATACTATGTGTCACTAGTCGCAAAAGAAGGAGGTAAATTATGTGAAAGGGGGGGATAAAATTACTCAATCCACTCTACCTCTTCTAAATTTTGATTCTGAAAGGATTTTAATTTTTACAGTTGTATGCAGAGGTAAGTGTAATAGTTTCATGTTAGAGTAAAACAATGCAAATCGTGAAATGTATTATTTTTTAGTTGTGTCATTTTTCTTGTAGGTGAGAGATATGTTATATGATAAAGAAATAACAGCAAAACTGACTTGATTACGAAAAAAATATGTCAAAATTTGTGTTAATCGATTTAATGTTCAATAAACTCAAGCAAATCATTCAATATTTAAACATATTATTTAACACTGTGATCAGATGATTTTTCAAAAGTATATTACAGTTTTATGATTACAAAAAAATCCCTATAAATTTAAAAAATACTATTAAATAACTTTAAACTGAAATAAATTGTATTAAGGTGCTTGTGTTTCTTTTAGAAAAATTCATAGTGTAAGCGGTAATTTCAATAACCAATCTATAAAAACTGAATTTTTTGTGTCCCAATTAAAATGTTTTATAAAATATATACATAATTAATTTGCCTTATAAAATATAGAAAAAAACACATTAGGATACATTAGGTTTAGCAACATGTAGAAACAATTTAATGTACTTAAGGTGACTCATAAAAACTGTTAAATTGTTTGCAATTATTTGGTACAGTATGCAACAGTAAAAATAATTTTTGTACAGGAAACTAGAGTTGCAATTCCTTTTTTTTTCAGTCAAAAATACAAGGTGTCTCGTTCCAACTCAAGCACAAACATGACTGACTAAAGAGGTGGAAGTGGCCACTATCCATATTTAATTAGCCCTGAACTAGACAGTTCATACATTAGAATGTAGTTCATATTATATACAGTGTCCTTAAAATTACTCAGCCCTTTCAGTACTTTTTGAATTACTGCATGCTACACAAAACAAGGTAACTAGTGTTACATTCAGATATTTGTCTTTGTTAGAGACATTTGCAGCTCCAAAAAGGGCATGGGATTATAGAAATACAGAAAATTAGCACTTTTAGACCAAGTACAAAATCGCAAACTTCTATGAGGAGGGACAAAATATTAATGCTCCAGAGGGAGGTGGGGGGGGGAATTCCGGGTAACTGCCTTAACTCATCATGGAAGTAAGCCTATTGAAAATTTCATTAAAATGTCTTTATTACTGTTAAAGTTATGAATAAAAATTTGTGTTCTGATTGGAATGAGACACCCTGTATCTCTGACTGAATAATAGAATTGCAACCCTAATTTCCTATACAAAAGTTATTTTGTTGTAATGTGATCTACCATCCTGTAAATCATTGACATATAATATAGTTGTGAATCACTCTATACACACATGAAAAAGGAATAATACTGCAAATGATGTATTTTCAAGGCAGTTTTTGACATTTGTCGACAAATGCACTTCCTACATTTTACCTATAGGACAGATGCTGCTAACTGCACCATAAATCATTGTACCGATGTGGCTAGTGCCATTCGCTTAGTAATAACACCTACTAATTAATTCTATTTGTAAATTTTGCATAGTGAGTCATCTGCATATAGAATTTAACAAAAACTTTTTTTCTTTTTTAAATTTCTTATCCATCTGATTTCGACATCATATTTAGATCTTTTGCTGAATTTTACCTTTGAATACCAAACGGAAGTTATTCGGTCAAGTAGTTTAGTAATTATAGAGATTTAAATGTAGGAAAATCTAATGTTAAAGTCATGTTTAATAATTGCAAAACAGATTGTGATGTGCATAGTTGTTTAAATATAACTCAAAAACTACTTAGTAGAATGCTTTGTATTTTTGGATTCATTTATAAAAGCTTACAGGAATCTATTTGTTAAAAAAATGCAAAGGTTACATTTCACATTTATTTTAAAAATTAGTTTCTAAATATATATATTTTTTTAAATACATCAATATCAATATCAAATGCATTTGAATATACAACATACAACAACGTTATGGCAAGTTCTGGTGCACAGTATTTATAAGCTTTGATGCATTCTGGCTAATATTTAAGTACAGTGTAACATGTTTAATCTGGACATTTCTGTAAACCAGATATTTTGGTACGTTTATGAATTTCAGAAAATGAGTAAGAAAAATGAAAAGACTACCTAATTTACTACTGTTTTTTCAATTTTAAAATTGTAAGAACTTTCTGAATTACACATGTACTTAATTTTTGTACTTAATTTGAATTTCGTTATAAATATAAGTTGTACAAATTCAGAATTAATGTTGACTTTACTACTTTTATTTCTCTAAAGATAAGAAGATGGTGTCAAAACAACGCAAAATCAGATTTTATAATTATTATTTCTAATATGTATTTATTTTTTTTACTTTCTACGATATTTCTAGGAGCTATATTTAATTTTTTATAATATTAGCCTTATATATCACTATTTTAAATATGTTAATGTAATTAAAAAGTTATTTTTTAAATTAGTTGTAAGTCTTATTAACATTTCTCACTAAAAATGTTTCGGGTTTTAGAAAATTAGTTTCAATATTTTTCATGACATGTCTGTTATTCTTGCGATTTGTATTATTTATTGAGAGTTACTTATAAATCAGAAATCATAATTTTTTTTAAAAATCGCATAGTTATTGTTTTGTAATTTATAACAGATGGCGACACTGCATAAAATAATACATAATTATTTTTTAAAAGAATATATTTTAGAGCATATTGAATTGATTTTTCTCAACGTTTTTTCAATTATTTTCAATTACCATATGAATAGAATGAATAAAAAATTTATTCCGATAAATTGAGACACTCTGTATACTGTAGTGAATAAGTGGATTATGATAACTTTAAAATACCACATAAAACTACTCCTTCTCTTGAAGTTTCTTTGTAGAATACTAAAACATTGTGTAAACAATAATTTTTAAATACTATACTTACTATGAATTTTTAAATATAATTGCTACAGCACATTCCTTTTAAGTGAAGCTTCATATATGACGCCTCCTAATAAACAAGAAATAAAATACAATTACCTTCTCTAAACAAGAAATAAATTACAATAACCAAGACATTAATTTGCACTTTATATCATTGTCATTATAAACAATCAAAAGAAATTCTTTGCAAAGAAATGTCAAATAAATTTACGCTTAAAATGTGATGTTAAGACACTTCAAAGAGAATTTTTGTTTTTGTTTTCATCTTTTTACTTTCTTTTCAATTTTTTGGTGAAATTTGTAGCATTTTCTTTCAAACATATAAAAAATTTTCACGATAATCCTTCAATTTTTATTAACATCTTTTTTTAATGTCTGTTTGCATTCTAATGAAACCATAACCCGAAAGAAAGAAATGTAGATGAATTTAGAAAACCTGTGCAATTTTCAGGCTCTTTCCAAATAGAAAATGCAATCAGTATGTTATTGCTGCACATGTTTTTCGAATAGATAGGAAAAATAAGGACTTTAACTGTGAGTTCAACGAAACTTCTGTTTCCAAATTGAACATGAAGACAGAAGATTTTTCAGAAAATGCTGTGAAAGTTAGCATTTTAAATTGAATTTCCAGAGACAACAGCAACGAAAAGGTAAAAACTGCTGTCTTGTGACAACAATCCCTTATTACTCAAGATTTAATTCATTTATTGAAAAAAAAACTGTTTTGATTTGAAATCGGTTTAATAGTCATGCTTGTAACTATCATAATTTTATGTTTTAGAATATGTCAGAAAGTTTCGCATTGTTAAGCAGAGAAAAATCAGATTCTGTTTATAATTCGATACCGAAGTTTTTTAATTAAAAGTTTGAAAAAATACAATATTTTATTTCAGTACCGAACATTATGCTCCATACTTAAATTGTGTGAACTATCTTGTACTCATGCTTAAAATACCAATTTATAAAATGACATACATCAACGACAAGCAAGTATTTGTTCATTTTATTTTTAACTTTGAGTCCCCTATTATACATAACATTATTTTTCACTATGCACAAGAAATTCGCCCGAGAGTCCCCAGATATGTAAGGTTTCTGAAAATAAGTTGTTTTTATCATTCTAACATCAATCAATAATCCAGTTATATCACACAACATGTTTATAGTATTAGTGGTGTTTTTGTTATGGCTTGTTATCTTTACAAGAGATACTGACCAAAGGAGAATGTCCTTCTTGATGGTCTTTCTAAGAAATCCTAACCGTGCTTACACAAGTTAAGCAAGGTTTGAAGAGAATTGCGGAAGACTCCGAATAACTAGGCCGATAAGCCTGGCATGAGTGTGAAATCATGCCATATATAAAGGGGGAATCAAAGCTAAGAAAAATGAAACACACATTTGTTGTTGATGAATGGTAATTTATAAAACTGATAACCTTAAGCATGAGTACAAGACTGGTCTTGTACTCATGCTGCTGGTATTTAATATTTAATTTTTTAATCTTTTGATCATTAACCTAAAGAAAATAATGACATCAATACAAAAACCCTTAACTTGCTAAAATTTTGTAACACAGCCCTGTACCTTATGACTCTAAGAATTTGAAATATGAATTTTAAAAATAATGATATAAAATTTTGAGTGACATGTTATTATTTAAAATATATATGTACATATATATATATTACTAATTCATCGTTTTGTTTTTGTTTTATTTATAAATGCTTGTGAAAAATTATGTTCAACATAAAAAGATGTAAAAATATTTATTCGTTGCTGCTTTATCATTCACATCTCTCAAAAATTCAAAAAATATGAGTTTTAAAAGGTATGATATCAGAATTAAGTTATGCCTTGATATGGCTTTAAACAATTTGTTGCAAAATTCAATTTAAATTATTTTTGATTTGGTTGAAATATATTTACACATCTAAACAATACTTTTAATTTTCGAATAGACTGTTAAATATATCACGTTCACTGAACTTATATAATGCATTTAAATGTATTTATTTGAATAAATGTATTTACCTTTTGTGCAACACTATCCAAAATCAAAAGTAAAATTTTTATGATTTTTTTTTTTTGCGTCGTTGTATCCAAAATAAATGAAATGTATACAAATGGATAATATGACGCAAAGGAACTACTTACATAAAGTTTACTTTTCATTTTGGATTGCATTGCACAAAAGATAAATACAATTATTCAAATAAATACATTTCAATGCATTATATACGTTCAGTGAAAGTGATATATTTAACAGTGTGATGGAAAATTAAAAGTACTGTTTAGATGTGTAAATATATTTCAGCCAAACCAAAAATAATTTAAATTGAATTTTAAAACAAATTGTTTAAAGCCACATCAAGGCATCACTTAAATTTTGATCTTTTAAAACTCATACTTTGAATTTATGAGAGATGTAAATGATAAAGCATCGATTAATAAATTTGTATACACCTTTTTATGTTGAACATAATTTTTGTACATGAGATGTAAATAAAACAAAAACAAAATCATGAAATTAATAATAATAATATATATTAATTAATAACATAATGTCCCTCAAAATTTGATATCAATATTTTTAAGATCCATATTTAAAATTCTTAGAGCCATAAGATAAAGTTCTGTATCACAAACTTTTAACCTGTCAGGCGGTTTTGTATTGATAGAATTTACGCAAGCCACATAATATAATCAAAACAAAGTTTAAAAACCTTAGAACAAACATCCAAATGTGGTAATATATATGAGAAAAATATTTTCTGCATAGAAATCTATGGAATCTTTCAAAAATAGTGTTTTTCAATACAAGCTGAAACCAAATTTCCATTCACAACTTTAACAATAATGCAGACATTTTAGTGAGATTTCCCCCCCTATTAACTTTGTATGAAATGGAATAATATTATTGAAAATGACTGAAATTTGGTCAATGACACAGTATATGTACTGTTAGTTAAATTCTGTATAATAGCATGTCTTGCTAAGTGTTATTTAAAAAATAATGGATACTTAATTTCTAGTACTTTTTGTCATGTCATCATATTTCATGATAATCTAAGTCTATTGAAAATATCCTTAAAAGAGAAAATCGAAATTCCCTCTGGTGTGAGATGCATTGTATTTTTGACTGAATAAGTGAAATGTAGTCCTGGTTATCTATACAAAAAAATTCCCCTATTATTATCCTATGTTATATTATTATACTATCCTATTAAACATGCCTATTATTATCCGCAAAAGTTCTTTCCATTTTGCTTAGAAACACTCTGTTTATGCAGACAAAACAAAGATTATTACCAGACAATATTAAGGAATTTTTATGTATGCATACTTAATTCCTATGAAAGGCATAATCTCTTTTTATTCAAATTATTCTACTTTTTTATTATTCTGAATTACCTTTAATAATTGACAGTTAAAAGTAGGAGTCGTGTAAGGTCATTAACTTTAATTTAAGGTCACTAAGGAAAATAACTTTTTTTATGTATTCTGTTTGTCAAATATTAGGATATTTGAACAAACAAAATATTTTGATATTCAGTAGTATGGCTGAATAGGCCAAGTAACGAATATTTAGTAAAAATTCTGCACATGTCTACTCCAAACCTCACAAAACTGAAATTTATAGAAAAAGTTTGCAAAGAAATACAAAATAAAAATTATAATAAGGAAGGGGACAAGATCAAATTTATTGAAAAATTACCTACAAATATAGAAAGGGAGAAAATTTTGAAATCAGTTGGAACAAAACTCAGAAAATTAAAAAAAATAATAACATGAGTATGGAAAATTCATTAGAGATCTCTGTAGTGCTAGCAATTTTTGTAAATATAATTTACCAAATTTTACCAATAAATACTAATTAAAATTTTTCTAACTGAGTGAAAAAGTGTCCTAGAACACGTAAAGTGCCAGCATTCAACCAATTGAGCTACCAGGACCTGCAATTGGCCAATACAGTTCACTCAGGCATGCACATATATGAGAGACAAATATAGACACCCACACATATAAATTATTTACCAATCATATGATTATGTTTAAAAATAATTAATTACACCACATATATCTTTACCAATCAATATGACAGTGTTAAAATAATAAAGCATGTCTACATATTCTACTGTTTATTGGAGTTCCTTTACTGGTGACACATTCTGTTGAGCTGTTTACATGACAGACCAGAAGCTATTGCAAAAAGGTTTCTGAGAGAATTGTTTTAGTCCAGGTAACTCAATTGATAGCATTGACAATTTTAGGCAGAGGCTTTGGTTTCAACCAGCAGAATGGACAATTTTCACTCAGAAAAATTTCAACTTTATATGATATCTTTACAAATTAGTATAATTGTGTTAAAACAAGCAATAAAATATTGCAGTAAATATTTTCTACAACTTTTATGTTATAGATAGATCATTACGCCACCAAAAGTAAGAGAATTTTCTTAGTAATACTATATGTTACCATTGAATATTTTTCAAATCACTTACTGCTATAAACAACTCATGATCCCAAGATGATCACATTAAGTGGCATCTACTGTACTGAAATTTAAAATAAACTTTAGTTTTTCTTTTTAAATTAAAATGATCCCTTCATTTAATTTTTACATTTTATATCTAACAACATTTCATAAGCAGATAATAACCATGAATCAAGTTCTATAATTAAACACAGATATTTAGTACCACAGAACTAGTTTCTTCAGTATTTATACTTTGTATGTGGATCAATTAACTATTCTCTGCCTCTATTTCTATTCAACATAAGAAAAAATTAATAAATCTGTTTTAAATCTATTAATTGTTATTTTTTATTTATCCAAAGAATTTCCAGATCATTTATTTATATATGCTTTAGCAATGTAAAATTTACAAAATAACTTAATATCTTTGTTGTTTAAAGCAATGTAAGAAACAAAAATGTCTGAACTCAGCACCACAAGAAATATAGACCATTAACAAGTGGAAAACAGTTTGAGGGGGAAGAAAAAGCAGTGGACTGCTCATAAATGCTTTTAAAATTACAATTATTAATGTAGTAATCAATTAATATGTATAGGAAAAAGCAAACTATCGAACAAATATTTTCAGAAGAAATTTATATTAGCATCATTCACTCACAAAAAAATGGACAGAATTCGAAAAAATGAATTTTGCATATTATTTCACTAACAGGTGTATCTTGCTAGAGGAAAGATGTCATAAGTGTAGTAATCTGGAAGACCGATAGATTACCTATGTGTCTCTTTGAAAATAAAGAAGGTGGAAAAGGAAGGAAGGAAGGGATAAATTTACTCAATGCTCCAAATCTCTTCTACATCTTGTTTCTTAAATGTTTAGTGCTTTGACAGTTGCAGGCAGAGGTAAGTGTCATAGTTTTACCTTATGATAAAACAGTTTCAATCTTCTTTTGAATCTTCTGTAAAATATAGCATTTTTGAGTTGTGTTACTTTTCTTGTAGGTGAGAGATGTGTTGTATGAAGAAGCAATAACAGGAAAACAGACAAACAAACTTGGTAAAAGAATGAAATTTTCCTCAAAATTTCTGGGTACACTATTTAATGTTCCATAAACACATAAAATTTATTCAATATTTACACATTTTTAACATATTGAGAGTAGGTGATTTAGATGATTTGTCTTTTACTTATTGTTGACAGAAATCAACAAATGGGGCAAGAGACTTTCTTGTTTATAGAGTTTTAAGATTAAATTTTTTGCTGGGGGGGGGGGGGAAGCAAAGCAACGAACATTTTGCAGGTAAAAGGATAATTTAAATAGTTGATTATTTATTTATTGTTACTAGAGAGAAACAAATGGAGTATGTATTTCTTTTTTTATAACAATGTTTTAAAAATTCAGCCATAATAATTTTATAACAAAGTGTTAAACCGGCCATCTCTAAAAAATAATTCTTTTGGGAGAAAGCTGATTTTTTTGCTACACTTACCCAAAATAAGATTAGAACCAAAACTCTAGTTTTATAGTCATTAGGACAGTATATCTGACCGGCTTTTGCATAATTTATAGTTTCCAGATGGTAGAAACATTTACTTACAGCTTAAAAAACAAATTTTCCAATTTTGAGGAGTCGGCCGGTTTTGCAACTAGATGACACATATAGTTTGTGCATATGTTGCATTATTTAACTAAAACAGAATATTAAAAAATAAAAATGTATGAAAAATTTTTAAACTGTGCAAACACACTTAAGAAATTTCTGATTAAATAATATATTTGAACAAAAATTGTTACTGAAGATTTTCTTGTCTTTATGTATTAAAAAATCCCACTTCATGACTTTTCATAACTTTATGATCACTAGAGACACAGTGGGAAAAAATAAATCTTAAAGCAACATATAAGAGGAAAACAAATTGATGTAATAGCTATTATCTGACAGAAAGGGAAAAACTGAAAAAAAAAAATGCATAAAATAGATATGCAGTTTTTGAGTTTCAACAGTCGATGCACAGAAGAAATATGAGTTATAACATAATTTTCAGCTGAAATTTACAAAATTCCTAATAAATGGAAAACACAAATTAGATGATTAAAACAGAACCCGCATTAAAATATATGCATTATGGCCTAAATAAATTTAATTTTAAAGAGTTTGAAAGTGATAGATTGGAAATAAACAAAATTTATTGTCTGTATATATTATGACTATATTACCCTTTCAGCACTTCAAAATTATTAAATGTAGACAAGGAATATAACATTTTTAGCAAAGAACATGGGACTTTTCCATTTTCCCAGATGTGATCAAACTGACAGTAAATATTAGATCATTTTTTCAATGGACAATTTGCTGAAAAAAAATCTGTTTATTATTGGCAATAGGGAATTTACCACTACCTTTAAATAATACAAATAGAAATACAGTCTAACATTTCTAATCCCGAAAAATCTACAATTCAGACACTTCAGAATTATATTTTTAATTCAATTTTTATTTTCAATAAAAGATCATACATGGCAGCACTATGCATGCAAGAATGCATTAGAAATTTTTTCTTCTCAAACAATCAATCATATTGTTTAAATTGTTAACAAAATAAACATAAAATAAAATTTCAGCCAGTAGTATATTTAATTTTACATTTTACCAAATGTAAAAGTATTTGTAATAATTTTCTGCTGTATATGAAATGTGTATGTCACTTCCCCCCCCCCCCTAAGTCAGGCTTGGACTGGCCCGAGGGCCAGTGCACCCTCGTCTAAGGAAAAACTTCGAACTGCTAATCCAATATTTTTTCACTCGATGTACACATACTTTCTAATTGGTGTACAAAATTTTGAGAATTCGTTTAGGGATAATCATAAATTAATACACAGACAGCACAAGAGTGGTATTTTTTACTATCACAAAGAAATTAAAGATATATCGTAAATCATAGCAATTTCAGGATCTGAAATCAAAGGGGACATCTTTGCATGCGAAAATTGAAAACACTGAAAGAGAAAATATGAAAAAAAGAAGAAAAAAAGGACACACTTGAATTTTAGAAAGGAAGAAAAACAGTGTGAAAATAAGGCAGACTTCCTTTAATAAAAGGGAGACGTAGTATGCAATAGTGTGAACTGAAAAATAAAAATAATTATTCAAAACTAGAGAACTGTTCAACTGCATAAAAAGGTTATTTGGTTACCACAATCTACAAATCATAAAATTGGTTCTAGTTCGCAATCATAGTATATTAAAACTAAATAAATAAATAAGCATTTATGTAATTCAAGGGTGTAACAGCAGTTACAAAATCCCCCAAAAAACAGATAAAAAAATAGTTTTGGAAATATTCCCTTTTTACAACAACAGATGAAATAAGCCAAATATTACAACATCCCATATGTGATAGCAATCATGTAATCTGAATTTTTAAAAAAAATGCCAAAATAGTAACACAGAGCGAAACTATAAATTTATCATCATGCAAGAAGTAAAAATGCATAGTTTTATGATTTTGAAAAATATATACATATATATTGTATTTTGTTAAAGTAGCTTTCTAAGAAGGATTGATTGAAGAATTGATTTTCTAGAAATATAAAATGATTGAAATATAACTAATTATTAAATAAAAGAAAAAAGGAAAGAACTAAAATCACTCTAATGGTTCCTAAGAAAAAATATAAGACAGTATGAACTGGTTTTTTGGTACTATTTGATTATCCCGTGAACTGATTTTACCAAATCATACAAATCACCAAACTATTCATCAAATTATACAAATGGAAGAATGCTGCCATTCTAAAATTTTAAGAAAGGTAAATTAAGGAATTTAAATTTAAAAAATCTCTAAAGAATAGTGTTTCTTTAATGATGACATTCAGAGGGAAGCAAGCACTGTGCCACAAATGGCAGATTTTCACCACTAAATGTTAATACTATTCGTTGCCTTATTAAATTTCAGAAATTCTGTCATTAAATGAGGTGACGAATACAATAAAAATTTAGTAGTAGCATTCAGTCATTTGTGCCACAGTGCTTTCATCCCTGCATTCACTTATGGTGTAATGCCATACCAAATACAAAATTTGATTTATTTAGATGATTTCCGGCAAAATAATAATAGGTATTTAAATGCAGAATTTTTAAATTAAACCATAAACAAACAGATATTTTTAAGATATTGTATTTGTGAATAAAATGTAAATATTTTAAATATGTAATAATGGAATTTATTATGAGACACAATAAATATGAATGATATGAATGAAATAACAGAAAATTGTAAGGAAATTAATGGTGTTAATTTAGTCAAAAAATCTAGATGGATATAACTATAAAATGTATGTAAACCTTAGATATAGGCTTGAACAAAAAAAAAAAAAAAAAAAAAAAAAAAACATTTGCAGTAAATTTAAATAATGAAAGAACAAATAAATTAGTAAAACATTACTAAAAATTCAAATTAAACATCAAATTAAAAAGACTTGATGACATAACAAACATGTGTAACACATTTAATGCCAAGTGAATGTGACAATTACGGTCATCCATCATTGGCATTTAGTCTTACAGTTTGCCAACGGTGGTTTGTCGATGGGATAATCAAGTAGTAGATTTTTTTTTGTGTGTGTGATATTGCAACTGTTGTTCCCGCCTTAAGTATGTATCAGGAATATAATAAGCATTGGGAAACTCCCTAAGAAGTAAATACCTATGAAAATAACAGGAATTTTGGATATATCATTCCTGGATGAATTATTGTACTGAAATGATTTTTTCTTCACTAATCAAATGAAAGTCTGTTGGGAAATAAGTGTTTCCACAAAGATATGCTGAACTCTGAAAAATAAATAAATAACATTAAAAAGTAATAAATTTTAAACAAAAATATCTAAAATCTGATACACAAAATAAAAAAGATATTATGCATTACAATTACCAATATCCAGATATCTTAAATCTGAAATGCATATAAAGGAAGGATAATTTAAATTTTACAAAATAATACAGTAGACTCCCTCAGATCTGTATAGCTTGGGACCAGGGGGTGTGCAGATTTTAGAATTTTGTTGATAACTGGTCATTGTTTTGTTTACATTTTTAAAATAGTAATTTTAATGTAATAATGCGCTTGAAATCATAATGAATGCTTACAGTAAAGGGAAATATTAAAATCAATAAGTACAGTAATAAAGTAAAATAATGAAAATTAAGAAAATTATTAAAATATTGAAAATAAAGATCAAGTTAAAAAAAAATGCTTAATAAAATATGCATATGTATAATATGATGAGATAATTTTTTTCATCAATTATTCAATAAAACTCACTTCATACAAAGATACACTAATAATTAACATAAAAATTGTAAAACAATGAAGTTTCATTTCATGTTTAGTAAGTCTTATTAACGAAAGAAGCCTGGTTAATACAGTAGACGCTCGATTTTACGAACTCGATGGGACTCATATAATGTGTTCGTAAAATCGAAAGTTCGTAAATGGGAGTAACATTAGTTAAATGTTACTCCCAGGTATGTACTCCTCCAAGTGATGTACTGGTCAGGACCAGTACATCAGTTCATAAAAAAGAATAATTCGTAAAAAAGAGGTTCGTAAAATCGGGCATCTACTGTACATAAATGTATTTGGTAAAAAGTTAACAATTGCCTGCGATTATCAGTGCTATCTTAAATATTTTAAAAGGAAATATATACTTCCTTCATCAAAAAGCATGAGTTCAATCATATTAACCACAATTATGCTCTGCAATTTAATTTTGAAACGTTTTAAGAGTCAAGATTTCTTGATCAGTAACAAAACTTTGTTTTTCTAAAAAACTAAGATATTTAACCTCAAGAGCTAACCCATCTTCGAAAGCAATTGTATATTTTATATAGTCAACAAATACATTCAGAATATAGCAGTCTAATATTTATTTACAAAATATACAAAACATTTCCTATTAATAAAGGCAGAAATTCATTAAAATTTTCTTAATAAATTGGTCAGATCAAACAACTTTTAATACGGTCAAAGTGTACATTATCTTGCTTTAAAAAAATTAACTGTTTGTTTACATCTGAAATATAGTGTGGACTGTAGGCACTGGCAGATTATAGAATCGCAGATTAGAGGGAGTGGATTGTTATAAAATAGCACTAAATATTTAGTCTTTCAGTCTTAGAGTTTACACAGGTTTTCTTGCTTAATATAAAACAATATTTTTTTGTAATGAATTTTTCAGTTATTAAAAATCTCTGATCATTTGATTATTCAAAGGAAGTTATTAATTTCTTCACTTTCAGATAGAATAACATATGAAGCATGTATCCATACTATGAGTGAAGGGATACCTACTTAATTTAACAATGAATTAAATAAAATGATTTTCATTTCTAAAAAATACCTCATTAAACTTTTAAGAAAGGTAAAGAATTTTTTTTTTTTTACTCAATAATTAAAATATGGTTGCCACATTACAATATGTTTATATTCGATTCTATTTCGTGTTTATGTGTGATTTTAAAAATATGGAAAATACAGGATTATAATAAATAACTTTTCCAATCACCTCATTAAAATCATGATTATTACTGATGCTTATCATCTGTTTCAATTCAATGACATGTTACACTGAAGACAGATGATACTAAGAATCATGGTTTGTAAGTTTCTCCCGAAAAAGAAAAAGCTCAAAGATATTTTATCTTTTGAAATAAAGAACATGCCTTACTTTAAAAATATTTGCCTTTTATAAGAAATAAAATAAAATACATATTGTGTAAATTAAAACAGCAAATTTTCACAGTGCTTTTAAAATTTTTAAGAATTTTCAACACTGCTATGATAATTCCAAAATGTGATGAAACTTTATACTACAAATGGCTGCTTGATGATTATTACTTCATTTTTTATTTTAGTGGTAAGAAAAACACTGTTTGCATATGTTAATATTGACAATAATAAACAGAAATAACATTCCCGTCACAGGTCAATTAAACCAACACAAAAGTTTTTTTCCACATGGATAACGGATGGAAATTATTTTATGAGTTTGGGATCAACGTAGACTTTCTCATGTAAAAGCATTAAAAAGCATACTATTGGTAACTTCGTAGAATTTATAAACAAAAATACCACCGAGATTGTCAACTATTCATAAATTCATGCAAAATTTTTATAACATGCATTTGCATAACCAACATAATTAGAGCATAGTTTTGAATAAAGTCATAACTCTAAAATAATACAAAAAGACATAAAAAAAACAAACTTAATTCACTTCTCCTGATGTAACTAATATTAATATTTAACAGAATAATAATTGTAGTCAAATAGATTAATATAATTCCTTAGAAAAAAGTACGCCAGTATGATTTGTTTTTCCATTTGATTTTGAAACTATTGTTGCCACCTAAAGTATTCATCAAGGAATATAATAATGAATCTGCGGAACTTCATAAAAAGTAAAAATACCTATGAAAATAAGAGGAACTTTGGATTTCTTCCTGGATTAACTTAAGCAACTTCAATTATAGTAGTGAAATGACTTTTTCTTCACAAATCAAATGGAAGTCTGTCGGAAAACGTGTGTTTCAACAGACATATGTTAAACTCTAGAAAAATAAATAAAATAAAGCATTGAACACACACAAATGCCAAATTTCAGACATCTCATATTTGAAACACATTGATAATTCCAATTTTTTTTGTTTTACCAATTAATGGCAATACCAGTCAAACTGGTCTAGAGATGTAAAGTTTCTTTAAATTCCTAGTATGTGTGTGTGTGGGGGGGGGGGGAGATTTTTCTGTAAAAATTGGAAAAGAGCACTTTCTTACAAATAAAAGCTTTCCTTGTAAAAGTTTTTCTTAAAGAAGGCTTATGCAAGGTGAAAAAAACTGTTTTCTATTTACACGAATATACTACAAAATAAAAGTAAAAATAAAATACAATACAAAATTTTAACTTTTGTCTTCAGAGTCTCTGTGAGGTTTTTCTTGCTTATTGTAACATTATTTTATGTAATACAGTGCAGGATCCATTATCTATCATCCCCATATTCAGAATGCTCTGAAAACTGGAATGTAAAATGATAACCAAAGCTTAATTTATATCATTTTAAAAATGTATAAGCTAAATATGTATTTTATGGCAAGCATGAGATGCAAAAGACAAAAATACACTTGTCCATGGGTGATGTAATTTGTGGCCATCTGCGATATCTTTTAATGATGTGGATGAGTTTGAAGTTGAAGACTTTAAAATTAAAATGAGAAGGAAATTGTTACAAATCTACTGGACTATGCTTAAGGACTTTCATGTTCAGAAGCTCAATTGCTAGATCAAAAGGGAGTGGAAGGTTGCCTAAACACTGATGAAGACACTTCTGTAAGTCATCAGATGTCTGGCAGTGAGATTTGTGCCAAAATGACAAATAATATGGCCAATGGGAGTGATGATGGCCAGCAGAATGAGGTGGGTAAAAAAATTTCAAATGAATTATATTTTTCAACTGAACAATTGATCTGTGGAATGGAGCAAATCACATCAGTATACAAGATACAGGAAAAATTAGTGCAAGAGACACACTCTAAGCAACCTTTTTATGTGTTACATTTAAAAAAATTTGAATTGTTTTATTTTGTGTAAATAAGTTATAAAATTAACAAAGTTGTAATTATGTATTTACATATATTATTCATATTTTATACATTTCATGCCATCATTTTGTACAATTCTTAATACTTAAAGTAAAGTGTTTCGAATTATGGAAAAACTCCTTTCGCAGAATATCTGAGATACCTAATAGATCCTATACTGCAGTGTCATTATTGGTATAGTGTGTTTTCCTAGCATGAGGATACATAAGTACCATTCTTCTAAGTACAAGAAAACAATAGAATAATAATAATAATAATAAAAAATCAGTGCAACCACAGCACTTACTGGCAATCCATCTAACATTATGAAAATATCGAAATTTCAGATTCTTGAAGTAGTTTCTTGAGTGAGGAAATTCTTTCACGTAAATTTTAATAAACTTTATAGAAGCATTGTATTATGCGATCAATTATTTTAAAAATAACAGACTCTCTACAATCAAAATAATTCTATGAGCAACACAAAGTTTAAAAAATAAAAAACAAAACAATCTACTGTTATTTGAAATTCAAATATTATTCACTAAGTTAACAAATAAGTAGTAAAACAATGAAATTATCTGCTATAAATAAAACATTTTAATAATGCTTTAAATATCAGCAAAAATTAAAGTTGCGACACATGAAATTTTATGAAGTCATATTATCAAATCGCAAATTGTACATTTTTTAGTAAAAGATTAACCAAAGAAACTAACTTAGCATTTACTTATTTTAGTAAAGAGGGTGAGATCAATAAATTGATGCTTTAAAAGTTACTTGTTATTACAAACAGGACAAGACGCTAATGCAAAAATGAATCATGGATTTTTGATGTTTACATCATGATTCATTGAAAAGTGTCATTCATATCAAAAGGAACGATTTCTAGAATGGCCGTAAACAACCCGGTGTAGTTGACTACTAATTATTTATATTATTTATTAATTAAACTGCTGCAATGACAATATGACTGGTACTTTTTTTTTTTTTTTAATCCCTTGTTGCAATACTGGCTGTCAGACAGCCATTAACAAGAAACAGAAACCAAAGAACCTAAGCTAAATTTTCGCGAGTTATTCAAAATCAAATTTCATCAAATTTTACACGTGAGGCCATATTTAAGTGCTAGAGTCACGAATTTTGAATAATGATTTCTGTTCCTTTTTTATAAAGAAATGTTTTGTTTTGCTAGTTAAAAATTTTCTATTGCCGCAGGTTTATTGATTGATTCATTATTTATGAATGATTTCTTCTATCGTGAGTCATTCATCGTGTTGGCGTCCCTGCGATAACATGGGGTGTTGCCTTTTTTCCTCGTGGAGGAAGGCTGTTCCAAGGAAATACGCCATTTTGTGATCATATTAGGTCTTGCCGGCAAAAGCCGTTGCGAATACCTCATAGCTTAAAATAAATAGATAACATGGACGAAATGCTACTCTGATGTTTCTTTGGTTATTCTTCAACTTAAAATTCTACAGTTTGCGATTTGATCGTATCATGACACAACCTTTTATTTGTCCAACTTTCATTTTTGCTGTCATTTAAAATATTCTGCAAATAGGTAAACTAAATATTTGGCAAGCCGAATAGTAACTATCTGGCCCAATGCTCTAATATATTTTAGAATTTAAAGGTGTTAAAAAGTTAAATTTTACGTAATATAACAAATGCTTTCCTTTTGGTAAACAAGAATTATTTTTACAAGTAAACTTTACATTATAAAAAGTATGATTTGAAATTATTATTTAAGAAAACTTTTTTGGTTAATTAAATGTTTAATTTCATGGTTGTGAACATAATTTTCTTATATTCTAAAACAAATATTTTAAAATCAAAGAGAAAATTTCAAGAATTTGGAAGAAAAATTTTACCATCATATACTGTATATTTGTCAGAAAAGCACTAAAGTAAAAAATATATGAATAATAGAATTTATTCCAATGATAGTAACTTGTATTATCTGTGTATTATGTGCTAGGTCAAGTACAATTTTGCAAAGCATGACTCCAATTATAATCATTACATTTACTCTTAGTTTTTGGCAACTATGTAGTGTTTCATAGCTAATAACAGCTGCAATGTAATGGCAGTAATGTGTAATATAGTTTATTTATTTATCACAGTTTATGGGGGTTGGGATTTATAGTTCATTTTTATTTTTTATACTTTTTTGTTATTTATTTATTATGCTCATTTATTATATTTTATTTATTAATTTATTTTTTTTATTTACTATTTTTAACAATTTTATGTATGTTTAATAAATTACTGTTTTGAATGTAATGGGCAATGAAAAATAAGATTGGTAAACATTTTTGGCAATCTAGCTCATGGTCCTGGCACGAAATACTTAAGTATACTAAATAAACGTTGTTGTTCTTTTTGATAAATAAGACATTTTTACAAATAAATTTGACACTTAAAAATTCTATGCTGTGTGTTATTTTAAGAAGAGGATACTTAAAAAACTTTTTTTACTTTGACAAATTTTAAATTTCATGATTTCTTCTGTGGTTTAAAACAAATTAATCAAATTTGGTTATACAGTAAAAGAAATATTTTAAAATCAAAGAGAAATTTTGAATGAATTGGAAAAAAAATTATAGCCATGTACTCATTATTTGTAAAGCAGGGACTAGAGTAAAAATATAATAATGCACTTTTTTTAATGGTGGCATCTCAGGAAAAATAATGTTCCTGTTCTTTTTAGGTGTGTTTGTAATTATATAAGTACATATCATCTATAGTGGTTGTTTGGTCTGTCTGTCTGTCCGTCCTTATATAACACAGCAAAAACTACCCAACCAAATTATCTGAAATTTTAAATATATAATTGTTGCAAAATTTTGTTGTGTCATTTCAAATTTTATGAAAATCAGATATATAGTTTAATTACAAGGACAGTCAAAAGTTTTCTGTTACATTGCGGCCAAGGGAATAAATTATTGCAGGTACATTTTAATGATGCTACAGTAGGGTGGTCACAAGCAACATGGGAAAAAATTTTTTTAACATTTTCTTGGGAGGGACCCCCCTAAAAGTTGCCAATTAGATAGGAAATGAGATTGGCAAAGTTTCAGCTCAATTGAATAACATTAACGCGTGCTTCATCGAGGTTGAATTCTTGAAAATTTGCAAATTTTGGTGAAAAATTGTAGTTTTTCCTTCTTTAAGTTCAAACTATTTGTCTTCAAAACCTGATTTCTATTTTTCATAGAAACTGTTCTTACCTTGAACTTATACTCTCATCAAAACTTATATTTAATAAACATTTAGTATTTTTCAGGTCAGCTCGTGAACCATACCCTCAAACTTTGCATTTTTTAAAAATAAGTGAAAGATGACAAATTAATAATTTTATTATTTTTGATAATTTTTTTTATTATTTGCATTAATAGGCAAAAATAATTGAACAATTTTTGTAACTTTAAAAAAATTTCACGAATTATAATTAATTATTAATTATCTAGTTCTGTGTCTAGAAAGAAAGAGCTTCTTGATTTGTTGATTGCAGTTAAAGTGCATTTCAAACGAACCTCTCGATTTCTCTTTATATTATAAGGTTGTTTTTGTTACCTGCTATCATCCTCTATTTTCAGAATTGAGGAAATATTCCAGAAAACCCCCTCCCCCTTTCGGTATGGTGGCAAAAATGTAAGATTTTTTTAATTGGCCACACGTCTCATCAAATCTTCGACAGTAAGTTACCAACTAATTGTCAAGTTTTACGTATTTTATTTTATAATATTCGCTAAGTGAAACTGAATGCCAGAGAAGCTGCTAGACTTAGAGTACATCCACCAATTAACCACAGACTTTAAGTAGAAGTGCAATACGACTCTGCAAAGAACTGAGATCATAAAACCAGATTTAAAAATTCCGATTTAGAGAGAGGTGTTGTTCAGTGGGATGGAAAACTGCTTCCTCATTTTTTGAATAAAGAAAATATAGAGTGGATAGCAGTTTTAATTAGTTGTGGAGATGAAGAACAGTTACTACGAGTTCCTTAATTTGAAAATAATATTGGAATAATTTAGGCAAAAGCTGTATTTTCAACAGATGAAGAGTGGGAGGAAGTTTGTAAAATCCAAGAAACATGTTTTGATACCACTGCAATAAACACCGGCCGCTTCATAGGAACCTATATTTTTCCATAGCAATTGTTAAAGGAAAAAACTTCTGTATTTACCATGTCACCACCATAATTTAGAAATTATCCTAAAAGCTGTTTTTCATTGTAAAATGGGCACAATCACTGCCACTCAGCCAGATATTTAAAAAAACTAATTCTGACTGGGTGGCCTAAATTGGAGCAGACTAAGTATAAAAATGCTATCCAAGATTAAATACAAGATATAAATAGTTAATTCAGAAGAAATTTCAAGTGTTCTTACAGAACATTTAAAAAATTAATAGCCCAGGGATGATTATGAAGAATTTATTTAACTCTATTTAATTTTTATAGGACGTCCTCCTCCAAAAGACATTTTTTAGAACATCTGGTGCTTTTAATCATGTCAGATGGATAGCACGGGGGACGGATGGCTATTTATTCGCGTTTATATATATATATATTATATATATGTTTAATGTTATAATAAATATATTATAATATTAAAATATATTTATTCTCTCAAAATACATCGTTTCAGGGATCATCTTTCAATAACAAATTTAGAAAAAAAAGGTATTAGAGATCTTTGCTCATTTCTAATCAATATTTATGTAAAAGCGTGCTTCAATACTCCCACTACCACTTTCGCCCCCAATCCAAGACTTTCAATTAATAAAATCCCTTGTTGACTACAGAAAAATTCATGAATAGTTTGCAGACAAAGCACTCATTAAAATGATAAATAGCGTTTGGTATCTTAACTTGGATCAAGTTGCATTTTCATTTTTAGGTGATACTTTGGTAAAACAAAAAGTCAATATAAGCATGGCTGTAAAATTAATGTCATTTGAAGAAGAAAATGATGATAATGACAAGAATGTAAGAGCAACAAAAGGTTTCAACGAAGTGGATTATTTATTGAACAAAGAAGTCAATGTTTTTGTTTCATCTCAAACTATAATTTTTTTAAAAATATTTTATATTAATAAACGATTTTTAAATACTCATCCCAATGTATGGTGTGAATATAAACCTTATTTGAAAGCAAAAAAATGGTGAATGGTTTTAAAGTTGTCAATGATATATCTGAAAGGAGAATAAAATTAGTCTGAGATTTTAATTCCTGTTTAAGACAGATAAAAACAAAAACAGTATATGCTGAATACTGTATCTGAATGTAGAAAAACTTTTCAGGCAAAAGCAAAACATCAAAAGCTACCTTATCTAAGCCATTACCCCTTAATATTTTCCAGCGCAGTGGTCCCACGTCAAGACCACCTAATTTTAATTCCAAACGGCACCAAGAATATTTTAATAAAATTTTGCTTTTACAATGAAAGTTTAATGTAACGTGCTTCCTAATTTCTAAAAAAGTTGTTTGTAAATTCCGGTGTTAGTCAATCATTTCATCATGTTACGAACAGAATATTTCTCTGCTGGAAAGGGTTAACGTGACAATTTCAAGGGATAATAATTTGTATTCTTCATTATGCTTCCTTTCTTGTAACACAACTTAAATAATAAAATGCATTTGAGCATTATTTGTTCTAATTTTTATATTTTCTTTGCCCCCCCCCCCCTCCCCATTTGTTTAATTATTTCAGTTTAAAATTCGATTTTTTTCATTTTCATTGAATTTTTTTTTAAATTAAATATTTTATCATGTACAAAATAAAAAACAAAACAAAAAAAAAGTTGGAAAGCAGATGAAATGGAATGTTACAGTGCTTTTTCGCATTTTCATAAAAAGTCAATTTTTAGGATTTGGGTGAAGTCTAGCCCTGAAAAATACGCATATGTTTAAATCTATACATTTTTCGATGAAAAATGGTGTGTGGTTCATCAAAGCAAAACTTTTTTTTATAAAATGAGACCTAAATTATGTTTTTAGGTTCAATTATATTAATTTCATAAAGGAAAAACAGCATTTTTTTCAAACTTTACCTCAGTGAGGCACGGGTTAAAAATATCCAAATGAGCTAAAACTTTTCAAATTTCATTTTCTAGTCAATTGTCAACTTTTTGGGGGGTCCCCCCCCCAAAAAAAAAAAAAAATTCGAAAATTGATTTTTTGTGACCACCCTAATGTTACAGCCTACTGTATGGTCTGAATTTTTAAACATATAATTGTTGCAAAATTTTGTCATTTCAAATTTTATGAAAATCGGATGTATAGTTTAATTACAGGGACAGTCAAAAGTTTTCTGTTACATTATGACTAATGTAAAAAAAAAATATTTCAAATGCATTTTAATGATGTTACAGCCTTTTGAACAGAATGAAATTGATATGCGCTTATGAAGTGCACTAAAATATACATTCAGTACAATATGCAGTGTAAAAAATATTTATAAAACTAGTTATAGTACAAAGGCACCTCATTTGCCACGTTTGATGTGCAATTTCCAACTAGTTTTTTTAATTATAACAGCTTGCCAACAGTGTGTATAATGAGCATTTGTTGTTGGAGGCTGATATTATGTATGAAAAAAGCACAATCAGCTATTGCCTGAAAATGCAGAAATGTTATTTTTTCATCACAACAGGAAATTATTTTGTAAATAAATGATACTGAATATATGTTTTTCTATGCAACTTTTCTGTACTTTTATAACTATATTCCAGAAATTGAATATTTAAATTTCTTTAATGTGTCATACTTAAGCTTAATTAAATCCTTTTTAAAATATATATAAAATTTAAATGTATAAATTTACTTTAACTTTCAAAATAAAATTATTTTTTATGTATTGCACATTAAGAAAATTCAAATGATTATTAAAATTATATTTAATATTTGAAATAAAATTGTTTTATAAATTGGTACTTCTTAATTATCCTGTCGACCAAATTACTGTCGCCAAATTGTAAGATTAAATGCCAATAATGGCCAATTAATCCATTAATTCAACGTTTTATTTGTATTTTTATTAATCTTTTACTAATTTATTTGTTCTTTTGTTATTTAAAATAAAAGTTATGTCAATGTGTATAATTTGGCGTGTGGTTTGGCGATTTACATAATTTTGCGAAATTGATCGACGGAATAACTAAGAAATACCTATAAATTTAATAACAATCTAATTGCTACCTTAATGTGTAACACATAAATATAAACATATAGGTATATTATTTATTGTAAATATAAATGATTTTGTTTTAGTTTTCGGCTGAATACTGTATTATTCGGCCAAACCAAATATTCGGCTTTTAAGCCGAGTAGGACAAATACCAACTGAATATTCGTTGCGTCCCTATTATTAGTATACTTTTACGAAGCTAGTTTTATTGAATAATTCAAGAAAAATGTATTTCATCATTATTTTGCATATTTAAATATGCATTATTAATTTTTTACTTGATCACTACTTTTAATATTTTATTATTTATTAAATTTTCATAATTTTTATTATTGTATTTAATTATTTTAATATTCTTCTATATTGTAAGCATTCATTATAATTTCAAAATGCATTATTACATTCAAGCTACTTTTTTATTTCTAATTGTTAAAACGATGTAAGATTAGAACTTAAAAACAGTGAAATTATTTTATTTGACTGTTGACATGTTTCAACCCTAACCGATTTGTTTACAAAACAAATAAATAGTGATATTCTGAAATTACACGGTCTATAATGCAATGATCTGAAACGCTGTTATTCAGTTTTCCATATGAAAAACTTTTGTAAAAGTTTTTAGCTTGCAGGCTATCAAAGCCTGAGAGCTTATGTGCCTGCCGGTTCTGTATGTACGTACGTAATGTGATAACTCTTGATAGAAACATCCTATTTGCTTCAATTTTTTTTCTAGTTTCGTTCTGATAAGGCACTTCCCTGATTAGTTTTGGGGGTTCAGTGGTTAAGGAAAAGGGGGGTTAGTCCACCCCCAACCCCTTAATTCAGATAAATGGGTTTTTCATGCAGAATTATTCAATTTGCTCCGAAGTTGGTATACCAGTTTATTATGTTAAGGAACTTCCCTGAATAATTTTGGGGGTTCATTGATTAAGGATAAAGAGGAATTAGTCCACCCCCTTAATTCAGATAAATGGGTTTTTCATGCAGAATTATTCGATTTGTTCCGAATTTGGTATACCGGTTTATTATTTTAAAGAACTTCCCTGATTACTTTTGGGGGTTCATTGGTTAAGGATAAAGGAGGATTAGTCCACCCCCCCCCCCTTAATTCAGATAAATGGGTTTTTCATGCAAAATTATTCGATTTGCTCCAAATTTGGTATATCGGTTTATTATGTTAAGGAACTTCCTTGATTAGTTTTGAGGGTTCATTGGTTAAGGATAGAGGGTCCACTCCCTTTAATTCAGATAAATGGGTTTTTCATGCAGAATTGTTCGATTTCCGAATTTGGTATACCTGTTTATTATGTTAAGAAATTTCTCTGATTAGTTTTGGGGGGTTCATTGGTTAAGGATAGAGGAGGGCTAGTCCACCCCCACCCCCCCCTTAATTTAGATAAATGGGTTTTTCATGCAGGATTATTCGATTTGCTCCAAATTTGGTATACCAGTTTATTATGTTAAGGAGCTTCCTTGATTAGTTTTGGGGGTTCATTGGTTAAGGATAAAGGTGGAATAGGGGGGCTAGTCAACCACCCTTAATTTAGATAAATGAGTTTTTCATACAGAATTATTCGATTTGCTCCGAAGTTGGTATACCAGTTTATTATGTTAAGGAGCTTCCCTGATTAGATTTGGAGGTTCATTGGTTAAGTATAAAGGGAAAACATGGGCTAAACCGCCTTCACTTATTTTTTGAGGGGCATTATTCTTTAAAATAAGAGTATAATATACAATTAGTGCGAATAGCCTGTGAGCTCAATACCATCAGTTTAGCTGGGCACTTTTCTTTTTTATTTCAAATATCTGATTGTTTTAAAAAGTCAGTACAAGTCCATTATCTTAATTCACTGGATAATTAACAGCGTCGTTTGAAAACTAAACCTGAATTGATTTATATTTATATCCGACGAATATTCTCTTATCAGATTTGTCGCATTTTGGCTCCGTAAAATTTGAGTAAAATTAGCTTCGAGTAAAACTTGCAAAATTTTCAAACCAAGATATATGAAATCTACCTCTTCCTCCCGGCACATGCCGAAAGGACTTTTTGTATTTACATTTAGTGTAGCCGAACATTTATTTAAGACTTATACCTTCCATTGAAAGGTCTGTGACAGCCCATCTCAATAGGATCAACACGATACTCAATTACATGTTGGTCGTTAGAATGTTCTGGCTGATGAGCTCAGTCGTTTTTAAACAATTTTATAAAAAAAAAGTCAAGCAGTATTTTGATCATATTACATATTTTGTAGACTTTTTTCTCTCTATCAACAATCGATATGTATATCAACAATCTAGACAACTATCGATATCATTAGTGCAATGGGGCTGTGCATATACCGTAATTTCGGGTAGATAAGCCGCCCTGGCGTATACGCCGCTATGTCCGAAAATGGTTAAAAAAAACTGAAAGTCCATCATATACGCCGCACCGGCGTATAAGCCGCACTTAGTGGTGAACGTACTACTATAGACACCACATTGAAGATTTTCGCGCATTTTTTAAAACCATTTTAAAAATTAGAATTTTAAATTTAATTCAAATGATGAAAATAAATAAATAAATAACTTTTGGTTTGTGAATTTATCCAATTGCATCGCACATTTCAGCCTTGGATCGGCAAGTAGAAATATATTTGATGGAATTCTTAATATAAAACATAACACTAGAATTAAAATAACACAACGTAAAATTCCGAAAATAACTAATGATAAATAATCATTTTGACAACATGAACTATTGGCAAAAGTTGGGAGAGACATATAAAGAGAATTTTTTTGAAAATCTCTTCACTACTAACTGTAAATATTAATGTCTATTAACAGAAATTAATTGGTACTCGATTTGATATATTTTGTAAATATTTAAAATAAAATGTTCTAAGAAAGTTTTAAAATACACAAAAATTAAATACATACGTTCATTATTGAAAAAAAAAAAAAAACCAAAAAACATTCGCAAATGCGCACACTTAAAGAAAACAAGAGAATCTACTTTCTTTTCTATTAAAACGCCGTGATTATGTACAACTTGAGCATGAAAAGGATTCCTTAAATGTGTCAACAACTTCACTTTGCGTAAGTGCAGTAAAAAGAAATTATTGAGCTGCAAGCAAACAGAAAAAATAATTTAAAAGAGAAAAAAACGAAAAGCAAAACCTGTTTTTTCTTAGCTATTAAAAAAAAAAAAAAAAAAAATCTCCATTATTAATTGTCCGATTTTGTTCAAATTTTCAGCAAGTTGCAATAATAGTAAATTAAGCTGCGTAACAAAATTTTATTAAAATATAATAAGTTATTAGAAAATTACAGCACTCCCCAAAACCCCTAGTTTATAAAAAGGAAGAGAGTTATCTGCAGTTTGTTTATTCAACTCCTCTGCTGTGTTTGGGTGGAGCGGGAAGTTGAACGTTATCAGAATGAGATCATTATCTTTGAGTAATACGTTTCGTTATGCAGAAAGAAACCATGCATAGATTTTTTTCTTTTTTAGTGAAATAAAAAAGAACTTCCCGATATTTTTTTAATGATTGTTATTTCTAATCCGTGAAGCATTTTTAATTTTGTTTTTCAGATTTTTACTCTATAATATTACATGATCTGATTTTTTTTTTTTTCTGGAAAAAATCGTTATTACTTCGTATACGCCGCACCGGCAGATAAGCCGCAAAGGGTAAAATTTAACTTTTAAACACGTATAAGCCGCGGCTTATCTACCCGAAATTACGGTATATTATTACTGTAGGAGTAAGGGGATGTCTGGCACTTAATATCGTAAGATACTTCTAGGGGAAGGGAAAATTGACTTTAAATCAACATTTTTGATCCAACCAAATTTTCTTTTTTGTAACTTTTTCTTTACATAAAAACAGCCTGTTGTCTTTTTTTTAGTGAGTATCTATTTTTAAGAAAACTAGGGGGCTCGGCCGCCTACGAGCTACGCTCGCCAACCCCCGTCCAGACACCGTAGACTGTAAATGCACGCTAATTTGATCGCTTTAAAAAGATTTAGAAAGATTGAATTATAATTTAAAAAACAGTGGCGATCTCTCTATAAACGGATTTCTATTCATTTCTCTTTGATTGGGGAATTTTAACGGCAAATCCGTTGCGGTACTACTTGATTATCCCGTCGACCAATTTCGCCACATTATATAAACCGCCAAACCACTCGCCAAATTATACAAATTGACATAATTTTTATTTTAAATAACGAAAAAAAAAATAAATTAATAAAAATACAAATAAAACGTCGAAATAAAAATAACTTGATGACGTAACAACATTTCAAAATAAGCTAATATAAAAGGAATTAAGTAAACAGGGTCTTTGTCTCCTGGTATTTTTTAACAAAGTGAAAAGAAAGTTCTTTTAAATGAGACATTTTAAATTAATCGTTTTTAACCTGACGTAATTTTGACCAAACTATTCTTTCTCTTTTTAATATTCACGTGAAAATACTTGTGTTAGAAATGAAATATTATTTGCGCTTTCTTAACAAAAATAGTTGAAAAGTATCCTCTTAAAATATCAAATAAATGTCTAGCGCAATTTCTAAATTTAAACCGTTTTGCAATATTATTTTGTGTTCATTTTATGTAATAACTGTAATGTGACGTAACTATGACGTAATTTCTCCTATTTAAGACTTCTAACGCATGTTAATAAATTTATTGTTTTACAAATTCCTTTCTCTCTTTAAATTCACGTGTAATTGTAGTTTTTATGACGTAATTTTTAATAAGTTCCTGCTTTTGTACATAATTATTTAATTCTAATTCCAAATGTTTTTTTCTGTTTATAATAGTCACGTGTGAATAAATTTTTAATTTATTTACACGTATATATATTTTTTTTTTTGATGCAAACATTATTGTTTCCGCTGTTTATACAGTTGGCAACAGTTTAAATTAATATCACTTTCTAAAATCTGTTAAAAATATCTCTAGAAATGCTGAAAATCTGAATTTAAAATAGAAATAAAACCTCAAAAAATGAGTCAAAATAAAAAAATTAATGCAATCTGCACTCCGGCAAATTTTAACACATAAAATGATCTAAAAATGATTAAATTCCTATGAACAGTTTTTGCTCCTATAAAACTTTTTCAGTGGAACGATTTTGTCCAACTTTGGCATTAAATATCTCTTAAAATAATTCTTCGATTTGAAAACTGTCTTCATCAGCGTGTTTATCAAACATTTCTGTATAATACTACCGATTTTCATATTTTTGTATGCATTATTTTTCTTAATATTAACGAAGAAAGACCTCCGGTCACAAAAAATTCAAAACCGGCGGCGGCGGTGACAGCGGTAGTTACTTTTTTTTAGAATAGAGAGATACAAAGCCATTATTAAAAGCATTAAATGATTATACAATTATTTCATTCCAAAATAAGGAATACCCCCAATGTTTGATATTCCGATTCTTCTGTCATATGTGCATATAATCCTCTGTTAGAAAAACCAGCTATAAAGTATGTTTGAAATGATATTTGTTGGTATTTATTAAAGAAAGGATGTTGTCTACCTGTTTTGTTGATAAAAAGTGCAAGAAAACAATATTATTGTTGAATGCATTATGTAACAATAAACTATTATTAAATCCATTTAAAAAGTACCTATCTCAAAATACACAATATGAACTTTTAAAAGCTCGCCATTTTACTTAAAAGGCAATAAAAATAATAAAATAGATATTGCAGGTTAAAAATATGCATTTTATTTAAAATTTCTTAGTACTTTCAGCATGCATTTCCCACGACCATCATGAGATAATATTTTTTTATAATTAATCTTAATTGATTTTTATAATTCTCTGATGATGGCTGTGGGAAATACAGGCCGAAAGTGCTAACAAGTTTTAAATAAAATGTATATTTTAAAACTTGTAACATCTATTTTATTATTTTCGTCGCCTTTTAAATAAAATGGGGAGGTTTTTAAAATATGATTTTGTTTAGTAACTATCTGTTTTATATTTCCATTGATATAAAGTTTCTTACCATATATAATATAGATACTTTATTGACATCTTTGAATCAGTAAAGTATGTAAATAATGTATAAACCTATCTCTATGCTGCTGCAAACACATAAAAAGAAGATAAAAAGATTTTTAGACATTGAATAACAATATCATTAGTACGCGGTGGGGATCCAGGAATGATAATGTGAGATATCACAAGGAGAAGGTGGGGTCCAAAATTCCCATAAAGTTAATAATATTATACATGTACAGCTTTAATACCGGGTGTCCCAAAAATGACTTATGGATTTTAAAATTCAATAACTTACAAACGGTGACAGATATTTAAAAAATTCTCGCAGAAGGGTTATGTATGATGTCAGGAGTTTTTTTACTGTGATACTTGATTTTAGTTCGAATCTCAAACAATAGATGGCACTGACAGCCATTGTCGCTCAGTCGAGGCCGAAACTGACGTCAATCAACATTGATGCGAAGAAAGGAGATTAAGGCTATGGAGTGGGTCTCATTCGCCAGCATAATCTTGCTCTTAGGGCCCGATTCTGAACTCATTCGATATGATTTCAATGGAGTGCGTTATTGCTATGGAAACAACAAATTCTTCAATAGTGGAATACAGCGTTAAGAAATGGGCATGAATTTAAGAAGTAATATTCGAGTTTGCAGGCAATTTTACCTTGATGAAGTTTTATTTTCCCGGATTAAATTACTTTTTATGGTCTGATTTAAAGAATATTTTATGCATCGTATTTTAAAACTAGGTGAAGAGATTTAGTATTAGGTAGATTTCGTATGAAATACTACCTAGTACATTCTCCCCTATGTTGGAATTTCTGAAAATTTTTTGAAGATCTACACCGATCATGACCCTTAGAACCCAAAACCACCACCAGTAAAAAACTTTATCTATCTATCTATCTATATATATATATGTATGTATTACTTTCTTCTGGACGCGATAACTTCCACAATTCTGCACAAATCTCTTCCTAACTGATACATAAAAAATCAAGGGGCATAAAATCTCGGTCAAGTTCGTTAATGGGCAAAATCTGACCAAGGGGATGGAAATAAGCTGGGGTTTTGTAAAAACCGGAAAAAACCCATAACTTCTTAATTTTTGTACATATCAAGTCAGTTTAAAATTTGTATTACTTCTAAAAATAGGGCCAAAAATTTATGTATCACAGATTTTTGATAAAATTAAGAATGGGTTCAAGGGGCGCAAAAATAGGGTTTTTTGGGAGAAAAAAATTCATAACTTCGTCAATTCTGAAGATATGAAATCGAATTAATTTTATTATAAATCTCCTTAATGTTATCTACAACTTTTATATTGAAGAGTTTTTGATAGGACCTTTTCGTACCGCAAAAAAAAAAAAAAAAAAAAAAAAAAAAAAAAAAAAAAAAACAGGAACAGATGTCATAAGTTCCCCTGGCTGCCATCTTGGAATTTTCCTTGGCGTGAAAACTCATTTTCTGCCAAGTAGTAAATGTCGCCAAGCACCGGTTTATACGCATGTTTGGCTTAACGAAAACAAAATGTAACTAATAAACAAAATTCGCTAAAATGGCAACGAGTAATCGTTATATGTGCGCTTCGCACACATTAACTGAAAAAGAACATCACTGCATTCAGCACTTCTCGAGGTGTAGTATTCTCAAAATTCAGCAGTTCTCGCCTTCTAGCAATCTCAAAATGTAAAAAACTCTTAAACCTGTAAAATATACATAAAATTATCAACATACCTTAACAGACATCTGCTTTTTTGAAAGCTCCAGCTCGAAATATCATCACCAACATTTTCCAAAATAGGCTTATGAATACGTAATCACACATTATAAACAAACCTTCTTTTCATGCCAAAATTTTCTCATATTTCCTAATTACTTAAGCAACAGCACTTAAACGGACTACAGAAACCATTGTCAAACAAATACATTCAATAAATCTCACATAAAAATAAAACGGCAGAACTATACAACACGATATCAAAATACATTCACAATATTCCACGCTAAAATGAGCTTCTCAGGGGTTGCCAGAACGACACGTCAAAACACACACGTCACACGGGATTCAACATATCGATGTTGCCATATCCATAAACACCGTCAAATGTCAACACGCCAACAAAAAATCGCCAAACAAATCAAAACAGCGGCTGAGAGAATATAAAGCATCTAAGCCCAAAAATGAAAAGGGGGTGTTGAAGAAAAAAAAATCCAGAACTCCATCAATTCACAATATATAAAATCCTCATGAATTTATCATATATCTTCTTAATATTGTCTACAACATTTATATAGATAAGTTTTTGATAGGACCCATTCTTGCAGCAAAATCAAATTAAAAATACATAGCGGTTGAAGAAAAAAATCTTATTAAGGGTGTATTCAAATCAAAACTGCTTATTTTCTTACTCATTTTTAAATTCATTTTTGCTCTCAAACACATCCAATTGGTAGATTCTCTTATTCAGAAACTATATAATGTGCCGTAATGATCGATTTTTTTATAGTGGCAGAATATATTTCAAAAAATGATGTCAAAATGGGCATTTTGAACAGAATTTCCCGAAGCGGTTGTGTTCGAATCGAAAAATATTGTCCCTCTGAGAAAATAATTGTTTATAAATCAAGTTTTAATTAATTGAATGAAAAATAAAAACACAGGTTGCTTATAAATCTCTTCGAAAATTACCTCAGCAAGTTTAATATTTTTTCTATAAAAAATGAATCTGAAAATGTGCCAGAAAATTTAGAGTTGTTGAGCATGGAAAAGTATTTTTTGAATACCACCTGAACATGATTCATATAAAATCAGCTGTTATATAAACATGAAATAAAAATTCGTCAAAAGCGGCCAGATAAAATTGTTAAAGTGGGTTTATCTCTAATCATGATTTAGTTTGTTTTTTTTGGTGAAATTAGTATACTTAACTTCGAAATCTACCTCCGTCTGTAGGCCGAGCCGGCAGGGATTTTTTTTTGTTTAAAATTTCATAACTTTTGTTACATTCTAATAAATTTTAGATCCTTTAAGGAGTCTTGAGACTCTTAAAATTCAAAAAAAATGAAGAAACAAGTGGGTAAGTGTGATCACAGATCGCACAGAGGGTTTCGTTTAATATTCCTTTCAAAACACTTTATCCTTTTGAAATATCTGTTAGTTCCACATTTCGCAACCAGGGGCGTACTCTAGTCTAAACAAACCTCTATCTGAACGAAACTCCGTTTTACATTCTATCCGTAGATATAATAGTCGAGGGGACTAGGCCCATAGCACCCGAGATAAGTAGGCGCCCCTGGCGGTAAAATGTGGAACTAAAATATGTAAGGCTATGGTGCATAATATGAAAGAATGGTCAAAGGGGTGTCGGCAAAAATTGGAAAAGTGCTCCTCGGTTGAAAAGGGCGGAAGTTAGAAAAATTGCTTAAAATACACAATTTAGAGCCCGGAGGAGTAAATAATATAAGACTTTTTGAAAAGTTTGTGATTTGTCGTGCGGTCTGAGGTATTCAGCTATATGTATGCAAAAATTCATGTCTCCTACTTAATTAGGGGCTCTCTTAGAAAGAATTGCTTAAAATACATATGTGGTAGCTTAAAGGGTTAAACGTAAGACTTTTTCAAGATTATGATTTGTCGCCTGGCCTCAGGTGTTCTGCTATAAGTATGCAAAATTTCAAATCTCCACTTTAATAATGGGCTCAGTTAGAAAGAATTGCTTAAAATACGCATGTGGTAGCCAAAAGGGTTAAATGCACGACTTTTTCAAAATGTTATGATTTGTCGCATGATGGTGTTCAGCTATGAGTATGCAAAATTTCACGCCTCCAACCTAAATAGGGGTTCACTTTGAAAGAATTGTTTAAAATACACATGTGGGAGCCCAAAGGGTTAAATGTACGACTATTTGAAAATTATATGATTTGCCGTTTGATATGAGGTGTTCAGCTATAAGTATGCAAAATTTCACGCTTCCAACCTAATTAGGGGCTTACTTTGAAAGAATTGTTTAAAATCCACGTGTGGGAGCCCAAAGGGTTAAATGTACGACTTTTTCAAAATTTTACGATTTGTCGTTTGATGTGAGGTGTCCAGCTATAAGCAGGGGCGTCGCCATGGGGGGGGGGTATGGGGGGGAGCCTCCCCCCCCAATATTTGTGAAGTTGGGAAATTTGAGCTTAGAGTTGGGAAATTCTGGATTTTTGAGACATCATGAAATTTTTATTGTTTTGGCGATTATGTTTCTGACTGAGTACTGTAACAGTAAGCAAGTTAAATTATCAAAAGAAATACAAAAAGAAATCAGCCACACTCAATCTTTCATTGTATTTTTCAGTTCTACAAAAATATTATACATCTACCAGACCTAAATTTCTGTACTCCTATCCACCAATAGCTGACTATCCAGTTTCTTTATTTCCTTCAAAACTTTGTTCTTTTCTCAAAAATTTCACCCTTCCTCCCTTTCCCCTCCCAAAAGAGAATCCAGCTATTTAAATCCAAAGGGATTGCAGCTTCTTTTGAAAATTGGAGATCACTTGTAGCACAACAGATAGGAATGTAGTCACCTACTTGAAACATAGCTGGGAAAGAAGATTTGATGAGTTTTCACAAATTGCACTAATTTTGCGATTTTTGGACAATATTTTACTCATTCTCGTGATTTTTTTGCTTTTGAAAATTAGTTAACCCTTCGCTGTCAAGACAAAAGCATTATATGAGCAAATGTGAACATAAGAAGTCGTTAGTTTAGATAAATTTGCCACATTTTACCTTTATTTGTGTGCGGAAATATATTATATGTCCTGTTCCTTTATATTTATAGGTGTTTATGAAATTTTAAACCGAAAGTCCAGTGTTGTGTGTTTAAAGCTGTTCTAAAAAATGACTATAAATCTTAGCACGAAAGAACCCTTCATAATAGGAAAAGAGTTTTCGTGCAAGATTTTGGAACATCTAAAAATCCATTCGAGGATGAAAAAGGTAAAAAAGTGGATGATTTGAATTTGGAACAGAAATATGACCATGAAAGCAATCCATCAACTGAAGAAAAAAATCGACATACAGGTTGACATAAACACTGACAGGTTGCACTTGAATAAAATTTTGAAGGAATAAAGATTTTCTTATAGACAAGTTCATAAACAATTATGAATATTAGGATGTGATATAAGAAGCTGACTTCTGAAAGCACCTTGGGAAAACGGTTTCACCAAATGGAATAGATAAAAATAATAGCATAGCAATGGACATTGATACACATAAGTTTTACAGGGAAGAGTTATAAGAAATACAAGAAAATTTCGGCAATTTAGTAATAGGCTTAAATGACAATGTTCCCTATATCAGGAGAATATTGCACCAATACATTTCAATATTTAAATTACAATTGTGCAAGGCAAATTTGAGTATCAATAACTTAGAAAAGTTAATGTTTCCACCTGGATATGAGAAACCGGATGTACATGACTTGCAGAGTCAAATAGAAATAAACCAAATCCCAACTCACTTAACAAACCTTTTATTCATGCCATGAAATTCAAAGACTGGGTCACACTGTCAAACTATATACTCGTACCTTAACATTCACAGCAGCTTATCTTTTTGGCGTTGCATCTAATGAAAGAATCTTTAGTCAAATAAAAATTTAAAAAATATATATTGCAAGCTACAATGAGGCCTGACAGACTTGACAGCCTAATGCTTTTAAAATGTGAACGTGAAATAGTGGATTTTATTAAACTGGACGATGTTAGGTTAGCTTCATCAGGGTTAGCTTCTTTGAAGACCTCAAGAATTTATGTTAAATGAAAACTATTTGGCTGTGCCAATCCCAAAACCTTATTCTATCGCATACATGTTAATACTTCAAAATTTGCAATCACAATGTTAAAATTAAATAACAATTCTATGCCCATAATAATGAATTCTAAAGGTTTAATTGTGTGCATTTAATTTATAATTCGTTTAATTGTGTGCATTTAAAAAGGAGATAGAAGCATCGCATTTTTCAAACAAATCATTGAATTTCGACACCCATGCTCTTAGATGTCTGCAACCAAAATTCCAAACCTTCCAAAGAGCTCAAAAGCGATACCTTTGGACAGTATACACCCAAGCCCAATAAGAAAGTGTAACCGAATATGAAGTTTGTTTAAATTTCCGTGCATTAGTTTTTCAGATATAGCTAACGCGAAAATCGTGAAAAATGCTGCACAGCAGTGCCACAGATATATACAAAAACCTAATAAGCACTAAATTATGTCAAGGTTTAACAGAATATGAAATTTGATCAAATTTTGTGCAACAGTTTTTGAGATATAACAATCGCTAAAATCATGTAAATCATGAAAAAAACAGCATAGCAGCGCCACCTTTTGGGTAATTTACACCAAAAACTAATCAGTATTAATTTTTATCAAAGTATAACTGAATCTAAAGTTTTATAAAATTCCGCGAATTGGTTCTTGAGATGGAGCACCCACAAAATTTGTGTCACATTCACACAAACATTTTCTAAAAACAGTCAAATCATGTTCAGGACCTTCTAAAACGTATCAAACCGTCGAAAACCGGTTGTAGAATTTTTTTTACCAATTTAATACTTTTGTCTTGTAAAGACAGAAGAAAGTAAAACGCGTGTTTGTTTTTTTATTAAACAAACCAATAATTAGAATTTTTATATTTCTAGTTTCAAAATTTTTCTTTGGAAAGGAATTTTTTATGCATAAGCTTCATTATCATTATTACACACTTTGTGTATATCACTTTAGTTGAATGCTGAGGAATTTGTTTCAAGTTGGGAAATTTTCGAACTCTCCCCCCCGAAAAAATATCTGTAGCTACGCCCCTGGCTATAAGTACGCAAAATTTCACGCCTTTAACCTAATTAGGGGTTCACTTTGAAAGTATTGTTCAAAATACACATGTAGGAGCCCAAAGGGTTAAATGTACGACTTTTTCAAAATTTTATGGTTTGATGTGAGGTGTTCAGCTATAAGTATGAAAAATTTCACGTCTCCATCCTAATTAGGGGTTCACTTTGAAAGTATTGTTCAAAATACACATGGGGGCGCCCAAAGGGTTAAATTTACTACTTTTTCAAAATTTTATGATTTGACGTTTTATGTGAGGTGTTCAGCTATAAGTATGCACAATTTCACGCCTCCAACCTAATTAGAAGCTCACATAGAAAGAATTGTTTAAAATACACATGTGGGAGCCCAAAGGGTTAAATGTACGACTTTTTCAAAATTTTATGATTTGTCGTTTGATCTGAGGTGTCCAGCTACAAGTATGCAAAATTTCAAGTCTCCAACATGTATAGTTTCTGAGAACGGGCTCTGTGACGGACAGACAGACAGAGGAGCGAGACGAATAGGGTTTCGTCAGATGAACGAAACCCTAAAAAAAGATCATTTTCAACATTTAATATTTTAAAATGCGTATGATTTTAAAACACAATTTTAATTGGAGTGAAATATATAAGTATGTTCTTTCCTTTCATGTATTTAAAAAAAATTCAGGTTGCAGAATTAGTATTTATAGAGGGCTCCAAACTGTCAGATATTTGTCGAGCAGAAAATTGGTATGACAACTTACGCGCAGGGTTACAGAATAAATTTTGTCATTAGAATTACTTTTTTTGTGCCTAATTATATACTTTAGATTATAATATGTGCCCTGAACCTAAATAAATTTGTATTTAAAGCATTTTTATATTTTTAATGCAAAGTTGTATTTAGCCAATACAAAATTTTGAAATTTTCAACATTATAATTATCTAAGAAAATATTTTTTTGAACAAAAAAAGGAAATTTTAGGTTCAGTTTATCCAGACTGACATGAAACATATTCTTTGAATTTTTGCGTTTTTTTTTTTTTTTTAGTTTGAATTTTTGCGCTTTGGCAACTCTTTCTACTCACAAATTCTAATATGCATATATTTTTTAATAATAAAGATATCAATGGTATCTCATGTGTAAGTTCAAATTAAACTTGACAAGAGTCGAAAATTTAGTAGTACTTAAATTATTGAAGGCCACAAACAAATTTTTATTGAATTTTTTTATCTTGATATAAATTAAGACCGTATTTCTAACAGCACTTTTTGTTAGAATGCAATTATAATTTTAAAGCTCTTTAGTTTATTTTTTAAAAAGTCATGAATCGTAATAATCAGGGCTTGACAAATGCGATCGCCAATTGCAACCAATATTTTTTACTCGACGACCAAGATTTTTAATCTGGCGGTTTTTGTAGTGTTAACAAAAGAACAAAGTGTAAACGGCATTTTCCATATCATGCACAGAAAACGACATTCTCTGCTGCTCTAGCCAGCTAGCATGTCATATCATATGATTAGAATGTTGGGAGAGGGTGGGGTCCTTCTTACGGTTTGATACAACAATCAAAGGATTAATTTAATACAACAATCAAAGGATTGATTCAATACAACGATGAAATCCCTAAGGATAAATACCTCCCCCCCCCCCAAAAAAAAATGTCCTGATTTTCTGTGGAATTTTTCCCCATTTACTATAGATGATAATTCAAACAATAAACACGTATAATTCTAGAATATTCTTCATTAAATAAAGTTATTATTCTAATATTTAAAATTCTCTCTCAACCCCCACCCCCCGGGTTGCTACTACCAAATTTCTCTGAAAAACTGTAAACCGAACCCTCTTGCAAAAAACATTGGTAAACAACCCGTAAGAACGACCCACCCTCTCCCCCCATTCTAATCACATGACATGATATGCTACCTGGCTAGAGCAACAAAGAATGTCGTTTTCTGTGCATGATATGGAAAAGGCTGTTTACACTTTGTTCTTTCGTTAACACTACAAAAACCGCCAGATTAAAAATCCTGGTCGTCGATTAAAAAATATTGTTTGCGAGTGACGATCGCATTTGCCGAGCCCTGATTATTACGATTCATGATTTTTTTTTTTTTAAATATATATAAACTAAAATGTTTTAAAATTACAATTGCATTCCAACAAAAAGTGCTGTTAGAAATACGGTCTTAATTTATATCAAGATAAAAAATTCAATAAAAATTTGTTTTTGGCCTTCAATAATTTAAGTACTATTAAGTTTTAGACTCTAATCAAGTTTAATTTGAACTTAGTTTATCACATTAGATACCATTGATATCATTATTATTATTAAAATATATGCATATTAGCATTTGTGAGTAGAAAGAGTTGCCGAAGCGCAAAAATTCAAACTCCAAGAATTCTTTTAACACATGTTTACAATTTAAATAGTAGATGTAGACAAAAAATATTTACTGGCTTTATTTTATCAAACATCAAGATGAAGCTGCATGTAGTACAATATTTTAATATCAAACTGTCAAACAAACTTTTAATTAACCAGCATTTATTTTATTTTTTTTTATTTTAATGTAACACTATAATACTCCTATTCAAAAGGGTTAAACAATGTAACTTCTAATATTTGTTTATAACTGGACATTTTGAACAACAATATACTGTTAACCACTTTCACGATTATTATCCAACATTCATAAAAATCTACTGACGAACTTCCTTAAAAGGTCTAAAATTTATTAGACTGTAATAAAAGTTATGAAATTTTTAACAACAACAAAAAATATTAAATCTTTTCACCAAGTTTTAAAATACGATGCATAAAATATTCTTTAAATCAGACCATAAAGAGTAATTTTATCCGGAAAAATAAAACTTCATCAATGCAAAATCGCCTGCAAACTCGAATACTACTTCTTAAATTCATGCCCAGTTCTTAACGCTGTATTCCACTATCGAAGAATTTGTTGTTTCCATGGCAACAACGCACTCCATTGTAATCATATCGAATGAGTTCAGAATCGGGCCCTAAGAGCAAGATTGTGCTGGCGAATTAGACCCACTCCATAGCCTTAATCTCCTTCCTTCACATCAATACCGAGGCTAACGAAAAAGACAGGCAACAGCGGTGGGTCCGATTCTTCTTCTTTTACGCACCGCTGGAGTCACGTGATGCTCAAATGCACCAATGAAGGTGTGCGAAAAGAGCATCACGTGACTCCAGTGGTCTGTAAAAAAAGAAGAATCGGACCCACCGGGGTAGCCTGTCTTTCTCGTCAGCCTCGCATCAATGCTGAGTGACGTCAGTTTAGGCCTCGACTGAGCGTCAATCGCTGTCAGCGCCATCTATTGTTTGAAATTCGAACTAAAATCAAGAATCACAGTAAAAAACTCCTGACATCATACATAACCCTCCTGCAAGAATTTTTTAAATATCTGTCACCACTTGCAAGTTATTGAATTTTAAAATCCATCAGTCATTTTTGGGACACCAACTATTGCAGCAGTTGAAGGGAGCTGTTAAGTAATAATAGTCACTGGGAAAGAGGGGGGGGGGTTCTCCAGGCACTCCTGAATTCTTCATTTATTGTACGGTTTTTAAACAATGACATTGCCCATCATCATCTTGACCCGTGAATCTTTATATTCTATTGATGTTACGTGTGTTTTTGCTGTTCATTTTTATCAGATGTATCATGTGACTGCTTGTACTCGAGGAACATGCAAAATCTGAGTTCCCTTCCTTCAGTTACTGACCTGAATTTGTAGTTAACCGATCACGGATAAATCCACTGAGAAAAATTTAAAAGCTAATACATTTGAAACATCAACCAGTGGATAGGGTGTTTAATATGTTATACGATTGTGGTGGCTTCCAGATCAGTATAATTTCAAAAATATTATTACCGGGGATATTACATCTTAACATTGTTCTCAACCCACTTTTTGTGTTAATTTCTATGGTAACCTGATTTAAGGTATACTGCATGCACACATATGTATGTGAAAACAAAACAATAAGTTGCTATCCAATGCATACTTTATTCCGAGATTTTAAACAAAGATCTAAAAATTAAAATAAGAAAAATAAAAATGACTCCTGACGTTTTTATTTATCTTTAACCCTTTGAGGGGCAAGCAATCGTTTTTGTGTTCTGCTGAATTCCCACTGGAAATTTAGAAAATTTTTATTTTAAAATAAAGAAAAGCAATTTTTCAACGCATTCCCTCCAAAGCTATAGAAGTAAAACTCAGTTAAAATTTTCTGGTGCAAATCTTAATTAAACACCCCTCAAGGGGTTAAAACCATCTTCAGGATTTAATTTTTTTTAATACAAAATGGAAAAAATTATTTACATGTTACGTTATCGAAGTTATATTCAAACTGAAAGGGATCAAGAAGTAACAGCAATTTCACGAAAACATGTAAAATAAACTCAGTGTGTCATCTCCTGTCCAATAATAAATTAAAACAACATTATTGGGAATATTATGCAAAAGTCCTTTCAAAATATCGATCCAAACATCCGAAATTGAAAATGAAACCTTGTCATTACAAATTTCTTGACTTCTTAAACAAATCTCTAAAAATTCCCGAATAATTGCTTTAAACGGATGGTCTTCTTTTGAAAGAATATTGGTATTGTCAAAGTCAATAAACTAAATACTTCCTTTCAAGAAAGTTCTTGACGATACAGTGGAAAGTTTATTGTATTTTAAATCACTCTTACGTTCTTTCAATCTCTTAAACAGGCGACCCTTTGTCACCATAATATAGGATGCATCTGTACTGTCAGTAAGTTTAAAGGATGTGCGACTGTACATATATAACGTTATCAATGTTTTGGCAATTTTCGACTCCCTCCCCTATACGATAGCATGCGTTATTATTCCCCGAACTTCTCCTTTCCCAAAATGATATCGATATCAATGGATATTTTTATTTTTATTTTATTATTTTTTAACATTTTTTTTCTTTTCTTTTTATATGTTTGCAGTGGTATACAGATATTGTTATACATTTATTATTTGCATATTTAACTGATTTAAATGAAGAGAAAAGTTAATAAAATATCACTATTATATATTAAATAACTTTATATCAAATAACACTAAGAAATACTTCTTAAACGTATTTATTAATAGCTTTTTGTTACATAATGGATTCAACAGTAATATGGTCTTCCTACATTTGCCTCTTATACGGGGGTAAGCAGTACAGCTTATAAACAGAACGATAACGATAGACAGAACGATCAAAAACGATAACGATATCAAAAGAAAAATTCCCCTCCCTCTAGAAATATCTTATTATATCATGTGTCACACACCCCTCCCCCTGTAAAGTGATAACGTTGTATATGAACAGCCTCTATCTCATAAACTCCAGAGAAAAATGTAGGTGGAACAGGATCAATATTTCTGCTTATAGATACACATATGTATCTGTATCTATACTCAAGTGAAGTCATACCTAAGGATGTATAATATAATTTAATGGATGAATTTTTGTACTGTTTAAGGAAATGCAAATTCAGAAATCGTCTATTTTATTGACAGTTAAAAAATAGTGCAATGTATTAAACAATGGGTTATTTATTATTTTTCTTTCTTTTTTTAGATTCAAAGGTAGATAAAACTTTTTTGCTGAAGTCCGATAAGTCATTTCCTTGGATAAAAATGTCAACAACCTCGTCGTACTAATACTTTGAAGAAGTTTCTGTTATCATCTGAAACATATGCTTTCAAGTAAGGAAATGTCTACAGAAGAAAATTCGTCCTCTGGTGAACAGCACTTTGTTCATCAAAATGGTGGTAAAGAAAAACATTGCTCCTTTGATACAAAAGAAAAACAGTTTATTTGTGAAGTATACTTCCAAAACATTTTCTAGGAATAGTTATTTAAGAAGACATCTCTTAACTCATACTGGAGAGAAACCCTTTGTTTGTGAAATGTGTTCCAAAGGATTTTCTGATAAGAGTAATCTAAGAAGCCATCTCTGGATTCATACTAGAAAGAAAGCCTTTGTTTGTGAACTATGTTCCAAAGGATTTACTCAGAATAGTGCTCTAAGGAACCATCTCTCGACTCATACTGGAGAGAAGCCCTTTGTTTGTGAAATATGTTACAGAGGATTTTCTAGTAATAGTAATCTAAGAAACCATCTCTTGACTCATACTGGAGAAAAACCATTTGTTTGTGAAATATGTTCCAAAGGATTTACCCAGACTAGTAGTCTGCGAAATCATCTGAGAAACATTCATACAGAACAAAAACCTTTTGCTTGTGAAGTATGTTCCAAAACATTTTCTACGAATGGTAATCTAAAGAAACATCTTTTCACTCATACGGGAGAAAAACCATTTGCTTGTGAAGTATGTTCCAAAACATACGCTACGAATAGTGGTCTAAAAAGACATCTCTTGTCTCATACTGGAGAAAAACCTTTTATTTGTGAAACATGTTCCAAAAGATTTTCTACACATAGCAGTCTAAAAATACATCTCGTGATTCATACAGGGGAAAAACCGTTTGTTTGTGAAACATGTTCCAAAGCATTTTCTGATAAGAGTGCTTTAAGAGGCCATCTCTTGATTCATGCAGGTGAAAAACCATTTGTTTGTGAAACATGTTGCAAAGGTTTTAATGAAAAGCGTTATCTAAGAAGACATCTCTTCATTCACACTGCAACAGGAAAACCTTTTGTTTGTGAAATATGTTCCAAAGCATTTTGGCACAATAACCATCTAATAAAACATTATTTGTCTCATACCAAATAGACACCTCCTGAAAATCTCTTATATTTTTATAGTCAAAATTGAGTATGAACTCTGTATATGTCGTTGCATTTAGTATTATCACATTTCTTATGTTTTAGTATTTAGTAATAAAATAAAAAATTGTGAAATTCTTTAACAATTGTCACACTTGTCATTTTGATAATATGCAAATAACTCCATTAAATTTCTGTAAACTTTTATGTAAAGGCTTTTTTGGTAGTTACTTTAAATTTTTATTTCACTATAAAGTAATTTTACCCTAAAATAAGAAATTAACTGGAAAAGATCAACTGTATCTCAATATCTTATGCTATAGGAAAGGCTTTATTGAAGTAATGCTTAAAAAATATATGAGAAATGGGCTAAAACGGTATTTGTGTGTAGAATCTTACAAATTTGTTAAATTTTCTTCTTAAAAAAATTCTCAAGGATTTAAATGAAACATATCTCATTATCATTTACATGGTGACACAAAAATACTGTAACGTGATGAAAATGTCAATTTTGTTTAATGTTTTTGAGCTATATTGTAGTTTTATTCATGTTCCTTGTGCATTTTTTTTGTCTAATAGGTATTTCAGCTGATATTAATTCTCTGTTTTGCAGGAAAACATTGTGTGCAGAGGTTAATCCTGCTTTCTTTCAACACAGGGGCACCATTTCAGAACTGTCTTGTGGGAGGCAAATTTTTCTTTGAGGGCAGTGGCATAGCCAAGGATGATGTTCGGAGGGGGGGGGGGGGGGCTCTCTCCCATCCGAACGAGAAAAATTCCGCTTTAAGCATGTTTTTTATCTTAACAGGTATAATTTCAAGATAGTGATTAAGAAAGTTTTTTCCGTTGTAGACGATTTCCTTTTACAAATGTCCACTAAGGCTGTTAAAACATCCATTCTATAGTACACCTCTGAAGAGCATAGGCATATTACATTTATTGCAATACTTCTGAAAGCGAAACTTGTCAAAAGCAAAATTATTTTGCAAACGGAAAAAAATAAGTTTCTATGAAAAAAAAAAATTACATAGTTTTACTTGCTAAGATGGCGACCTGACTAAAAAGGAGCTTTTTTATTGACTTCGACTTCTTTGCAGTTTTTATTGCCGGAACGGGGATCCATTTCAAGAGTTTTGAAGGGGAAGAGGGAGCAAAATTTTGTTTGAGGGGAAGGGTTTGAAATAACGTGTGGGATTTTGCCCTCTTAACTTTTTTCACAAGCATGGGATTCTTCCAGGAATATTTTTTTTAATTTTGGATTTTTTTTTTCCTTTTTTTGCAGAGCTACGCAAATTCGCCATTTGACTGCGAAAAAAATCGCGAATTTTGCCAATTGGACTTAGAAAAAATAGTTAATTTGGCAATTTAGTTGCGAAAAAAGGTAATTTCCTAAAAGGACCATGGAAAAATATTGCAAAGATCGTGGAAACAAATAGTGATTATTGTCAATCGGTTGCGGAGGAGAAATCGCAGATTTCAACATTCGGTCGGAGAAAAAAATCAAATTTGCTCGTGAGTCACGCGGAAAAATCGCAAATTTCGAATGGCGCGACAAAACGGGAATTTCGAAAAAAGAATTAGGAATTTAGTCAAAGAATCGCGCAAGAACATCGAGAATTTCGTCAATCGCAAATTTTGGCAGTCAGCCACGAGAAAAAAAACGAATTTCTGCAAAAGATCGTAGAAAATAATTTCGAATTTCGTCAAGATATCTCGAAAATAATTAGCGAATTTCGTTAGTCGGTCGTAAAAAAATATCGTGAATTTTAATAAAAGATTACAGAAAAAAATTGTGTATTCCGTGAAACAACCACGGAAAAATATCGTGAATTTCGTCAAAATGTCAGAAAAAAAATAGTAAAATTCAATTGGTTACGAGATAATCAGCACACTAAATCCCCTCTAATTTTCGGGCTAAAGGGGAAATTTACCTCGAAAGATTTAGACCTGAGGGAGACGAGTTTTCATTTGATCATTTTGTACACTGAGGAGCAGCAATTAATAGAATTTCTTCTCACATATTAGTCCAGGCAATAGGGGATTTTACCTGGCAAAATTAATGAAAGTTCTGGAAATTGGCTTACTTTGTGTGTTTTTGGGTCGCTGAATCCGAATTTGTAACTTCCCACAAAAATTTCCCCCGGCAACCCCCCCCCCCCCAAATATCGGTAAAATGCCCCCCCCCCCCAAAAAGGTTTTTAGTAAAAAAATCAATTTTTTTTATTGTTTTAGGGGAAAAGTATCTAGGAATTCAGAAAGTAGACAAAATTTGCAACAAATTAGATATATGACAGTATGACTTAGGATGAAGGGGAAGGAGGGATCTGCCTCGGAACATGCGCCGCGGTGCTGCGCGGACTAAGTTGCGCAATTCCTATTAACCACTCACGTTTAAATTCGTCCTTTCATCTCCCTTCCGAACTTTCTCTATACGGTTTACTTTAAGTTTTCTGGGTCGCTGAATCGGAATTTTTAACTTCCCCCCAAAATTTCCTCCCAGAAAACCTCCCACAATAGTTCTTATTAACTTAAATTTCTTATTGTTTTAGGGGAAAAGCATTACGAAATTCAGAAGCTAAACAAAATTTGCAAAACATAGGATAAATGACATTATGACGTAGGACGAACGGGTTGGGGGAGGGCTCCCTTTGAACATGCACTGCGGCGCTACGTGCACTAAGTTATGAAGTCCAGGCAATAGGAGATTTTACCTGGCAAAATTAATACTAGTTCCGGATTTCGACTCACATAATGTTTTTTTTGGATCGCTGAATCCGAATTTATAACTTCCAACCAAAATTTCCCCCGGAAACCCCCCCAAAAATTGATTTTTTGAAAAAATTTGGTTTTTGAGAAAAGAGCGCGGGGAATGTTCCGAGGCAGCCCCCTCTCTCCCCGTTTATCCTACGTCATAATGTCATATATCCTATTTCTTGCAAATTTTGTCTAGTTTCTGAATTTCGTAATGCTTTTCCCCTAAAAGAATAAGAAATTTAAGTTAAAAACAACTATTTTGGGGGGTTTTCGGGGGGCGGAAATTTTGGGGGAAAGTTAAAAACTCGGATTCAGCGACCCAAAAAACTTAAAGTAAACCTTATAGAGAAAGTTCGGAGGGGAGATGGGAGGGCGAATGTAAACGTGTGAGTGGTTAAGTGGAATTGCGCAACTTAGTCCACACAGCAGCGCGGCGCATGTTCCGAGGCAGATCCCCCCTTCCCCTTCATCCTAAGTCATAAAGTCATATATCTAATTTGTTGCAAATTTTGTCTACTTTCTGAATTTCTAGATACTTTTTCCCTAAAACAATAAAAAAATTGACTTTTTTAATAAAAACCTTTTTTAGGGGCATTTTACCAAAATTTGGGGGGGGGGGGCTGCCAGGGGAAATTTTGGTGGGAAGTTAAAAATTTGGATTCAGCGACCGAAAGAACATAAAGTAAGCCAATTTTGGGAACTTCCATTAATTTTGCTAGGTAGAACCCCTATAACGTCTCTATTGCCTGGACTATATCTTTTTTATAAATTTCTCGCCTTGAGAATGTTAGAATAGCAAAGTCTTTAGAAAATATTTTTAATAAATATTAGTTTTTGTGCCTAAAGTTTTTATTTATTGCGCGTGTATTTATTGTAATAAATTTCGACAAGTTATTTTAGATGTTGAGAAATTAAAAAATAATAATAATGATTTTGAGTCTGACCTGTGTTCACACATAAATTTTCTGAAATATCAAATTCCTTGGGGGGGGGGGGGGGTTGAACCAAACAAAAATTTACTGTTTGCGGTGCTCCTTTTGTAAAAATCCTCAGCAATCAACCACCAGTCACTGGATTCCTTGAAACACGCTCTGGAAAAAGCCTGAACTGAAATCAGGCCGGGTAGTATGTCGCGGCCATCTTGAAGAATTTCCAGAAGAATCTAGACCCCTGTATCGTTGCGGGAGGAAGTCATTACGAATGATCTTGATTTTTTTTTTTGTATAGAATTTTCTTCTCTTTCGAATGGTCAATAAAACGGGTTGTTTTATTCTTTCACTTAAAAGTTATGGACTTTTATTTGCGTCACAGTATATATGTGTCACCTTGTATTCTTTACGTCCATCATGAGCTAAGTATTTTTTTTAAACTAGGGGGCGCTGCCCTCCACGAGCTACGCTCGCCAGCCCCCGGTCAGACACCACAGACTCTAAAAGCAGGCTAATTTGATCGGCTTTAAAAATATTTCGGAAGATTGAATTATAAGTTCAAAAACAGTGGCGATCTTGCTATAAACGGGTTTCTATTCATTTCTCTTTGATTGGGGGATTTTAAGGCCAAATTAGCTGCTGTTAAAAGATACAATGGCTGTTTCTGTTTTTGATTAAATAAAATCGGTTAAACATTTCAAAATAAGCTAATATAAAATGAATTAATTAAACAGGGTCTTTGTCTACCGGTATTTTTTAGCAAAGCGAAAAGATTTTTTTTTTAAATAAGACACTTTAAATGTTTTGTTTTTAATCTGAACTTTTCTTTCTCTTTTTAACATTCACGTGAAAATACTTTTGATAGAAATGAAATGTTATTTGGACTGTCCTAACAAAAATAGTTGAAAAGATCATCTCAAAATATCAAATAAATGTCTCGCGCAATTTTTAAATTTAAACTGCTTTGCAATATTATTTTTTGTTCATTTTACGTAATAAGTATAATGTGACGCAAAGGTGACGTAATTTCTCCTATTTAAGTCTTCTAACGCATGTTAATGAATTTATTATCTTACAATATTCTTTCTCTTTTAAAATTCTAGTGTAAATATAGTTTTTATGACGTAATTTTCAATGAGTTCCTGCTTTTTATATTTTATCTTTATAATAGTCACGTGTAAATAAATTTTTAATTTGAAGGAAACATTATTGATTGCGCTGTTTATACAGTTGGCAGCAGTCTAAATTAATACCATATTCTAAAATATATAAAAAATATCTCTCGAAATGCTGAAAATTTGAATTTAAAACAGAAATAAAACCTCAGAAAATGAGTCAAATTAAAAATGTAAATGCAGTCCGCACACCGGGAAATTCTAACGCATAAAATGATTAAATTCCCATGTATAGTTTTTTCTCCTATAAAACTTTTTTAATGGAACGATTTTGTCTAGCTTTAGCATTAAATAACTCTTAAAATAATTCTTCGATTTGAAAACTGTCTGCAACTGTCTATCAAACATTTCTCTATAATACCACCGATTTTCATTTTTTCGTATGCAATATTTTGCTTAATGTTAACAAAGAAAGACCTCCGGTCACAAAAAATTCAAAACCGGCGGCGGCGTTGACAGTGTCAGTTACTTTTTTATAGAATAGAGAGATGTATAAATAATTAATTCAATATTTATTCGACATATTTGCTCAATTCATAAATTCACTTCTATAGGCTAATCAGCCATGCATTTTGTTTCTAAGAGCTTTATTTTTGCTTCTTGTTTGTGTCCTATATCATCCAATTCGGAAATTTTTGTTGCACGGCAATATTGTTTCCTGTCATCATATATTGTAATAAAGCAAATCGTGTGTGTTTGCAAATTTTATCTAAAAACATCTCTGATGATCTTGACTAAATTTTGTATCCTTCCATTTTAAGGTACAAGAAAATCATTGCGATAATATCGAAAGAATAAACTCCATTTTAATTTGAATAGATACTATTGTAGATGACAGAGCCGTCGTTAGCGAAAGCGAGGCCAAGTGCAAAAATTTTTTGCCAGGCCCTTCGTTTCTAAACTTGCTAATGCCCGTTGCCAATTTAGTAATGTTTTTTACTCGTATACCAGAAATTTCAATTAGCAATGCTTTCCTTTATTGAATGGCAAACATTCCGTGGTCAAGGCTTAATCAACTGTAATTAGAACCCACGGCACACAGACTGCGTCCTCCCCCCTTTCTCAAGAAAATAGCATTATAAACACGACTGGCAGTTTTATGTGCAGTTCAAAATTTAAAGAATAGCTTTATATAAAATAAAGAATGAATTATATACACCTGTAAAAATGGCTTAAAAAATTATGCGAAAGTAAAATCTTCTGCTCTATACGCTATTTAGGGTGAGTAAAACTGTAGATCTAAGGGGCGGGATGAAACATGTTTGATGTAATATCTATCCGATTTACTCTGGATTTTGAAATTTATATTGCATTTTATTCTCTCTTGTCAAGAACACGGCTATAGTTTAGTTTGCATGAATGGTAAACAGTAATTTTTTCTGTGAATTATAAATGGAAATTTTGATTAATTTGTATCTCAAGAGAGTGGAAATCCTGTATTTTGGGGATTCTTGAAAATATGGGCTCGGGGCACATGTCCCCGTGTGACACTGTGATAATCTGGCCCTGTCCGTGGTTAAATAAAGTAAAGGTAACTATTTGGAAATTCTGGGATGTATTTTTCAATTTAAAACATGCACGAAATTGACAACACTACCTCCTACAACGCAATCGTCTTTTGAAACAGCTCGCATGACATACACAGGGTGCACCCAGGATTACGCTTTTTTCGGGGGTGGGGGGGGGGGGTGAGTAGTATGTTTTAGTAGAGGTTTTACAAACTCAGGCATTTTAAAGACGTAAATGTAGAAAATAAATTGCAAATAAAAAACGAAGACTGCAATATTTAAAAAAAATACGCTTTTATCAAATAATAGTTTAATACTAATTAATTTACGATTATGCGTTGATAAATAAATTTAGAAATCGTAAAAATATACGTTAAATAATGCTTTATCTTTTCTTTTCTGTGCCTTTTCTTAAAAAAATAAACAGAGAAAAAATTCTATATTTTATAATATATTCACTTGCTTGATCTTTCTACAAAGCCAAAAAAAAAAAAAAAAAAAAAAAAAAAAAAAAAACACAGTGAATTTTTCATATTCGAGTTCGTTGAGTACAGCAAATTAATGTCTTGTAACAGTAATTTTTAAGGAGAAAACATGAATCGCAGTCAAAAAATTCAAGATGACCATTGAATGCTTATAAAAGAGTTTTTTTTTAAAACTATTTTTACTTTTATTATTAAATAACTGGATATGTAAATAACCATAAATATATGTATTTCTATGCTGAAAATTCATGGAGAAAATTGTAATACGCATATAATTTAACGTTTTCTAGACAGTATAAATAAGATAAAAAATATGCATTCATAAATGAAAAATATTACTTTATGACATATTATTTACAGATGCATTTTCATTCGTAAATGCATAACATTTTCTAATCTAATGTAACTACCAAGTAAACAAACAGTGTTTCTGAATTTCTTAGAAATGCAAGCGATATCAGAAAATATTGCTAAGTATAACATTTTAACCCTTAAATGCCGAATTTTTCAAAAATGATTGTAATAATGTTTTTCAGCTTTCATTTTTTAAATAAATCATGGGAAAAATACTTAAAAAAATCATATTTTGTTTTAAGTATGGTTTACGGCTAAAAAACAGTTTGTTACTAATCGGCAATACTGGTCTTTAATTGAAAAAATAATTTTCTTTGATAAAATTCTATAATATTAAACACACAAGAATTTTAGGAACTATAATAAGAAATAAATTTTACTTCCTCACTGCAGAAGAAAATAGGGTATTTCGCAAGCTTCCAAAGAAAACAAAAAGAACAAGTAGCAACAATTGAAAAAATAAATCTTTCTTTATCCTTAAACAGCACAAGTGTTGCCATCTACATGTTGAAAATCGATTTAATAATATTTTCAGAATGTATTTTATTGGCAACATTAGGCATTATAGCTTCAATATTATTCTAATAGTATTTTAGAGCCTAAATTGGGTATGCTGCCGAAAAGCAACACCCGGCATTTAAGGGTTAAGCCAATTTTAAAGATATGCTGAGTCACTGAAAGGTAATCATCAGGCAATAGTCAATTATACTTCAAGAATGTACTATGGTTAAATGCAAATTAAAAATGTTCAATTCTTTAACACTTATAGACTAAAATTTTCATGTTTCGCACTTTAACTCATTCAAATAAAAAAAGATTTCTTGAATTTTCGAGAAAAAAGCGCATTATTGAACGATGAAAATTTAAAATCAGAGAACACTCTTAATATAAAAGCTATGGAATATGCAAAATTGTGAAACCATTAAAACTACTATTTAAAGAAATATACACGTTTATTGGGCCTTTGTTGGTTTCTTGAACCTGACACATGGCGTCTCATTCATAGCTTCATTTTGCAGGGGTTTAAATTTTCCAGGTGCCGGTCTCTTTCCTGCATTTGGCTAAGAATTCCTCGACAGTTTTGAACAAAATAAATTATTTTTTATGAACAAACCAATTTACAAAGCAGATTATTGAGTTATAATGTTATAACAGAGTGAAAAAGTATCCGGACCAGGATTTGAATCAGGAACCTTTGGATTAAGCTGCCAATGTTCTACAACTGACATATCCTGGACAAACCTGGCGGCCACAATTTACTCAGATAACTTTTCGATATTAGCAAAAACAACTGAACTCCGAGTTAATCAAGTTTAATTATGTAACCATCGTTTATTTAGAGTTCCGTCACCTGGTATTTATTTAGGTTGAGCTGTTTCAGATAACACACAAGATGCTCTCATCATAAGGTTAAGCGAGTGAATTGTGGCCGCCAGCTTTGTCCAGGATAGCTCAGTTGACACAGCATTGGCAGATTAAGCCAAAGGTCTCTGGTTCAAATCCTGGCCTGGGCACTTTCTCTCTCAATTGGAAAATTACAATTAATATGATTTATTTACCAATTAGAATAATTGTGTTAAAATTAATCAAAATAAATTATTGTATCGGCTTTATATTACGATCACATCCAAGTCATTCTTTAATTTTATAAAATTCGTTGCTTTCCAAGCAGTGGAATTAAGATTGTCGAATCTTATAAAAACTTTCAAAGCACTGGCATATTTTAGGTATATTAAATAAAATAATTTCTCAACAGGTAAATTGTTTTCAAAAGTGGAAACAAAATTCAACTGAGCTTTTTATATCATCATTGAAATAATCATTGTAAATACACCGAGATTTAATATACTAAATAAGAATGATTTATTAAACATATGAAAATTTTAAAGCTACAGCACATTTTTAAATTATGGGCTTTATCCATATAACGTCAGTCGCGGGTACACAGAAGAAAAATACCAACAGGCTTGAAGAACATTTTAATACTGCTTCCCTTTCGTCCAATTAACAGTCTTTTTCGGAGGATACCTACCCGCAGAGGCGTGGCTGTTGCAATTCTTGGGTTGGGAATTCGTCGGAATTCGTGGGTCCATTGGGAAAGAAAATGAAAGATTGTCGAAAGAAAGAAAAAAAATTTAGCATTTTTTTCGAACAGGAATTTTGTATCAATATTTCGGCACGAAAATTTTGCATGGTCATCACATATATATTTTATTTGAAATATAAAATTTTGAAAGCTTTAATCTTAAAGTAAGTATTTTAATAATAAACGTGCAAAACGTTAATTAAAAATAATAAACGTGCTGAATATTTATAACAGTTCGAAACGAAACTGAAAACAATTTTAGCACACATACATAGAAATTGATATTTTCTCACCAAAATTTTTCTCTGACAGTGGGATTATGATTGAAAATTGTTATGAAAAGTTAAAAAACACTGACATTATTTTAAGTATATTAAATAAAATATTTTGTAACCAGGTATAACGCTATCAAAAGTAAATAAAATAAAAGGTCAAGTGCGAGTATTACTCGCGTACAGAGGGTTCCGTAGAATAAAAACATGAATTAGTAATTGTATTTAGAACAAAAAGTTTCTTAAAAAATACCAAGACTTTGTAAAAAACTATAGAACGTAGGTATAACTATATACACTAGAAAAGTATAAATGGATAGACCATGAAAGTTCAAAACGATATGGAACCTAAATAATATCAAATATAGCTATTTTGTATAACACATTTTTTAATATTATCATAATCTGTTTACGATGAACTTAATTCGGTACTGACAATAAAAGCAGTGCATATATAAATTTCATTTGGCATTTCATAAAACTAAATTCAACGTAGTAATAACCTTTCTTTCGACAGTGTAGCCAGAACAAAACCATTATTCAAAGTTTAAATTTGGCATTGTAATAAGCGCGCTTCGAAAGGAGGTCGCAAAAATATCACACCACTTTGGTCCGTGCCGCGTTTTTCCAGATGAGTGTTTAATTAACTTTTAAAGTCACTCGAGGTGTATTGAGAGATCCACTCAATGCAAACCAGTCGCGAATGCCATAGTATTTATGTGAATCATTCTAATTAAATTAGTCTGTTTTTAACAATATGCTTTTATTTAATGCTTTTATACTAGTACTGGGCATAGCATTACACATATATATAATTAAAAGTTGTTAAAAAGGCTTTAAAAGCCGATGGTACTTAAAGTACGCTGCCCCTGTCATTATGTATGTCCAAACCGTCCGTATCTTTAAGGGTTAATATCTCGGCTAAATACTGAGGATTTTTTTCGAAAATCCTTATCAACAATGCTTTTATACTTCTGCTACGATAGGTACGCCCTGCGCTGCTCAACACTTTTGCTGAATACCCGAAATCGAAAATTGTGTGTAAAGGAAAATACGATTTTCCCAAAAGCTATGTGACCTAGTGTAATCGCTGTAATTTTCCTGCAAGGTTTAAATTAACGTCTACTACCTCCAATTCTTTCATAATTTTAGCTTCAGTAGATTCGGAATTAGATGAAGGGGAACATATTTTTGCGCTACATTTTCGACGATATCTTTGAAAATTTAATACCTAAAATTAAAATAAATGTATATTTGATATCAGCGTTACAAAAGCTCTCACAGGATACCCCACACAATATACAAAGAAAATTGTTTTTTTTTTCAAGTAACTTAATTAGCCCCTCTACATTTTTACAATATATGTTTATGAATGTTTAATAATCTGAAACTATGTGGGTCAATAGTCTTTATTACTTCCCCCAATTTGAACTTTCCGCGTTCCATAGTTTGCGAGTAAAATGGCTGTGACAGACAGACACAAGAGTGATCTGTAATGGTTCCGTTTTCAATTTTTAAGTACGGAACACTAAAAATAACAAGCAAAAGCCATGCTTTGTTTGGATTCGAAAAGCATTTATAAGATAAATATTTGAAAGTAACAGTTTTTTTATATTATTTTTGCATCTTTATTAAGCAAAAACGTTATTTTATGTTTTGGCGCATTTTAATTTTAGAAATGTGAATTGAGCCAAATAACTAAGAATTTACTCCGAATTTTTTATTTATGATATAATGAATTTAACAATTAATTTTATTTGTTTACGATTCTTTTGTTGCCACTTTGAAAAAAAATCATAATATAATTCTTTTAAAATGCTTAAGTATCGTCTGCGCAAATGATTTCTCATAATAAGAATAAATTGTGTATTTGCATTCTTAAAACTGAAAAACACTTTTATATTGAATGTAAATAACTGAATTTTCACACAAATTTTAATTCATTAAAAATAGGCTATAATTTTCATAAAAAAAGTTATTTTAAACATTTCATAAAAGAAATCGTGAAACTACTTAATTAATCATGATTCTATCTATGACTAACTCCATAATTTATTTATTTTCTGAAAATATACGTGTTTCATTTTTTATTTGCAAAAATGCGCCGGTAATGGAAAAACATGTAAAATAAATTAATTAAAATAATAATTTTTTTAAGGTTACTCTGTAAAAAAAAAAAAAATAATAACATTGTGCAAATCTACAGATCATAGTTTATTTTTTGTTTAATTTCAAGTCAAAATACTGAATAGTGTTTTTGTAAAGTGTACGACAAAAAGTAATTTGTGTAGCCTAGTAGAGGATTCACTTCGTCCATCCTAATAATAAAAATCAACCGAGCTGTTTTTAACCTAGAAATGATACATCAAAATTTCACACAGACTTTTTAATAACGAGTATTTTAATATATAATATTAAAATCAATCCATATTAATATCATGGGGATACTAATCATAATATTGAATACTTAAAGATAACCTGAACTTAGGAAAAACTTTGTTCTTATACTGCTTATAGTGATAAGTGAACAACTTTTAGGCTAATGTCAGATGAACGTCTATTTGCACGCTTTTTTCCTTCCTGCAGCCTTCCTACACCTTCGCTTGCATGCGTTTCTTTTTCATGTTGAAACAAAAAAGCGTGCAAATAGCCGTTCGTCTGACATTAGCCTTAGAATAAATAGTCCAGGAAAGGACAAATTCATTTAAAATAAATTATATTTACGTATATTTAAAGAATACAAAACATATATAATCATATCAATGCATAGGTATCATTCGTTTAAAAAAAAATACACTCTATTCACTCTAAAACGGAAAAATGGTTTTAATACTTACATTCGATTGATCAATTTAATTCAGTCATGATCTCGTCGTAATTTTATCCATGAAACATAACTAAATAATGTCAGTTTCACAAAAGCAGTAAAGCATCAAGATCTCATTATTTTTTTTTAATAAAGAGGGTACAAAACACACAACAGTCAAAAACAAAGTAATCGAACTGCTTTGCGTATAGCTGCTCGTCAGTGCGTTTTGGGTAAAACGATCGCGACTCTCACGTGACTTTTAACCACGGTACCCCTCTACGTTAGACCCAACGGTATTCATGTGACGTCACAGTGGGAATAACGACGCTAAAAAGTGTGGAATACCCACTTTACAATTATTTATTAGCCATTGTCGGTTAGCACCGTAATTTTAAATGAATGACACTTTGTTTCTCAGAGTGCTTTATTAGTGAACACTGTTAAAGTGTAGAAGTATAAAGTAATCTGTAAATTTTTGCTTTACAAAAACATTTCTTACCCGGAATTTGTATTCTCCTTTCTTTCACAAACACAGAATAAAAAAAAAATAAGAAATGAAAATAATCTTATGACGAAAAAACAAAATATTTTTACTGCTTTTTTGACAGATGGAAATACTCATTTTGGTGCTGCTACCTGCTGCTTGTTCTCAGAATATTTTCTCCAATGACTGAAAAAACTTATTGTTTAAGGTTTATTTTTCGAATTATTTATTAATTGTTGTATATTTAAATAAGTTATTTCTTTAAGTTTTAGAACATATATGTAATGTATACTCTCGCACTCTTTTACAAACATAACGAAAAATTAAATATATATATAGAGAGATGAAAAAAATTGCTGTAATATGACATTTCAAAAATAATTATATTAGTGCTGCCCTCTACTGACAGTTTTTACAACATTTCCAAATAATTGCATCATTTAAATTATTTGAAAACAACGTTTAAACACACAATAAAACAAGCATATTTGATCATACGTATACGTTTCGTGAGTACTAGGACTCACATCCTCAGTGTAAAAACTTTAAAAACAATATTCCCCCCAACTGCATGTACGGTGAAAAAATCCAAATGTCAAAACATAATACCAAAAGACCATCAAGTTCTAACAGCCAATGAAATTAATGCGGAAGTGAAGTGTCGTGACACAACAAATCCATCCAGAAAGTTGAGATGTTTGGTGAAATTAATGATTTATCTAGTACACCATACATCTCAACTTTCTGGATGGATTTAAGGTGTCACGACACTTCACTTCCGCATTAATTTCATTGGCTGTTAGAACTTGATGGTCTTTTGGTATTATGTTTTGACATTTGGGTTTTTTCACCGTACATGCAGTTGGGGGGGGGGGGGGGATATTGTTTTTAAAGTTTTTACACTGAGGATGCGAGTCCTAGTACTGACGAAACGTATACGTATGATCAAATATGCTTGTTTTATTGTGTGTTTAAACGTTGTTTTCAAATAATTTATATTTTCACACAAGTTCTGTACTTATTAATTGCATCATTTATTATTTCTTATAATATAAGATACATGTGCCAGTCTTAAAGAATTTCTTTAAAATATATTTTTTAATTACCTAGTTATAATTGTTATATTCCAGTTATTTTTTTTAAATAATCAATCAACACTATTTAAACCATTGGTCACATTTCCCAATCTGAATCAAAATTGAATTGTAAAGAACAGAAATAAATCAAAATATCCAAAATTTCAGTAATGTACACTCTTCAAAAAGTATTTTTTATGGTTGTACATATTTAGAAACAGAAGAAAACGTACTAATGAACTGAATAGTCATTTTCAAATAAATTTAGCAATTAAGGTATCAATAATTAATAAAATATTTACGAGAATAATTCATAATCGAAATTAATTTTTGTCACTGTCGCAAGAACAAAATTTTAATTACTTTAGACAGAAAATTTAAAATACTAAATTTCAACGAATTACATTTTTTAAATTATTGAGACAATAGGAGCGGTCGGAGGTTTTCCAAAAAAGTCTTGGCATAAAAAAATACTAAGTACTAGTGGAATCGTATATCAATACTATTCTTAACAGTTAAATTTTCTGAATCTACTTGATATACTGGTTGTCGTAATTATTAATACAAGTATGAAATAAGTAAGACTGTGGGTTGAATGTTTATTATCAGTTTTAAATGCTAAATAAAGTGATTTTAAAATAAAACTCCAAAACTGGCATTTGAGATGGACCTCGTCTGCAGATTTACTAATTTCATTACGACAATTTAATTAATATTATTGTTTTTTTTAGGTACAGAGTTGTTTTGTCAGAGGTGAACAATCAAAATTTTAAGAAAGAAACTTAGAAAAAAAAATATATTAACCGACTTCAATAAAAGGCACTAAAAAGAATTAAATAATTCTTTAAAATTCTCTAATCTCGAAACGTTAACAAAATTGCTGATTTTTTTAGTTCTGTATCATTTTGTATGTATTGTAATATGTAATTCGCGATAGTAGGACTAAACTCATGGTTTTTCATGAAGTATAAATTTATTTCTAAAAAAATCAAGATATTGCTGATATCTCTGGTAATTACAATCTTTTTACCAAACATATTTATATATCAATCAAACTCATTTGGTTAGTAAGATTGGCTAAACATGAAATAAAACTTCTTTACTTTATGATTTTGACGTGAATTAATTATCTTTATGAGGAAAGTTTCACTGAATAATTTAAAAAAATGTATCTCATCTTTATTATGCATATTTAATTATATATTATTAATTATTTACTTGAAGTTTACTTTAAATAATTTAATTATTTTTTAAATTATCTTACCTTTAAATATTTTAGTCTATTACTTGACTTAATTATTTTAATATTTTACTATATTGCATTCATTAAAATTTTGATTGCATTATTACATTCAAATTACTGTTTAAAATATGTAAACAAAGCAATGACCAGAAATCTGCAAAATTCTAAAATCCGCACAACCTCTTGTCCCAAACTGTTCGGATTTCAGGAAATCTACTGTATTATATTTAGCTCTTTATTACTCAATACAAAAACTTAGTATTATCATTAATAAAAATGAATAAAATTCGTAAAGACGTTACATGTAAGTGATTGTTTGATTAATTAACGTTTCAATTGTAAAATCAGACTTGCCATGTTCTGAAAGCCAAAAATCAGGCGATTTTATTTCAGAACTCAGGAGATTATACAAAAAGATTTTTTTTAATAAAAACTTATTTTTTAATGCAAATGTATAATTTTAAACTATGCTGTGTTATCATTGGAAATTAAAAAGAAGTATATCACTCTTAAGCAAATAACTGCTACTCGTACGTATTATCCACCTGAAACTTACGTATTATCCAAGCATTTCATTGGCTGTTCGAGAAAAGGCTTTTCCATCGTCAGATTGCCAAGAAATCTGACGACCAATTTTAAATGAAATTTTATTCTTAAACTTCTAAACATCCCACAATATTTACTTTTTACACCGTCGTATAGAGAAAAAAAATGTACTTTTAAATGCAATTTGTTTGAAAGCTGTATCTCAATTTGTTTCTGAGTTATTAATTTTTTTTGTAGTTTTTATTACTTTTTTGTCATAGTGACAACAGAAGGTATCCATCTCTGTTGAAAGTAAAGGGAAATACAGATTACTGTATAGACCAATCAGAAAAGGAATAAAATGCGGATTAAACCAATAAAAAGCTTCAGATATGTTTTTGATTTCCTACCCTGACGAGGACAATAACCATTTTTCAAAATGGTTAAAAACTTAAGGACGTGATATTTGGGATGTTTTAACATATAGTCATTGATTCCCTAGATACATGAAACTATAGTGAAATTCTTCAACAAGTCTTAATATATACAAATTATTGATAATAATCAAAAACATGCTTATAGAAACAATCACAATGTTTTAAAAATTCATCCCTTATAATCAATTTGAATGTGGTTTAACACATAATACTGTTGATCAATAATACTAAAGAACAGGTATATCAAGATTGCAGTTTTTATCCCTCAACTGAAGTATACTTCAGGAGCCTCCTGCCAAAAGTAGGAGATTTGGCAAGTCTGTAAAATAATTTACCTGCAGGCTATTTTCTACATCTGAATTACCTGTCGCAGACATTTGGAGAATTTTCTGGTACTGGGTAAATGCTGGCTCTGAACATCAGTATCAGAATATGTCTGCAGATGAAGATGCGCAAAATATCCACTGCGCATATCGAGACATGCATGCACATGCCTAGGAATGATATCAAGTGGTTATTTGAATAGTATATAAAAGGTTGCTTCTAGCAGGTATTTTTTTGTGGACACTACACTGCTGCAACGTGGGAAATCAGCAATTTATTTCATGCACATGCACGCCTCAATATGCATGGTGGACATTTTGAACATTTTCTTTTGTAAACATATGCAAATGCCCAAGTTCACATTCCCAATAAAGTCTTTTTTTTCTTGCACCGAGCATGTCCCTCTTTTCCCCGCATTTCCCTTGGAAACTAGGAGTCATCAAGGTTCTTTAGGTGTATTTCTTACGCACTCAAAGCGAGGAATCTGGCTGTAGAAAGTTTTGGTGGTCTTGATGGAATACACTGCATTTTCTTTTCACATGACAATGAAATAGGCTCCATTTAAACCCTGGGAATTTTTTCAAAAAAATTTAACAAAAGAGTAAGATTTTTTTTTTTTTTTTTTTTTTTTGCCCAAAGACATATTTTTAGCACACTTCTCATGTTATTTTCAAAAGTTTTAATTTAATAAAACCTTTCCTATTGCATAAAACATTGAAGCAGAATTTATCCTTTCGTGTCACATTAATTTTTTATTTTAGGGAAAAATCACTTTATAGTGAAAAAAAAAAATATTAAAATTAACTATCAAAAAGGCTTTACATAACAGTTTACTGAAATTTAATGAATAGGTAAAGAGTTATTTGCTTATTATCAAAAACACAATATGTTGTGGAAGAATTTTTGAAGATTTATAACAAAAAGGGTCAATTTCTTTATTTTATTCCTAAATGCTAGAACACAAGAGATGCTATTACAGCAAATACAATGGCATACACCGAGTTTATTCCCAATTTTGGAAATAGAAATATACCAGATATTCATGTGTCTATTTGGTATGAGACAAAAAATGTTTTCTTAGATAATGTTTATCAGTAAATCCTTTGGAACATATTTCACAAACAAAGGGTTTTTCACCTGTATGAATTGAGAGATGTCTTCTTAGATCATGATTATGAGAAAATGCTTTGGAACATATTTCACAAACAAAGGGTTTCTCTCCAGTATGAGTCAAGAGATGGCTTCTTAAATTACTCTTAACAGAAAATCCTTTGGAACATATTTCACAAACAAAGGGTTTTTCACCTGTATGAATCGAGAGATGTCTTCTTAGATCATGATTATGAGAAAATGCTTTGGAACATATTTCACAAACAAAGGGTTTCTCTCCAGTATGAGTCAAGAGATGGCTTCTTAAATTACTCTTAACAGAAAATCCTTTGGAACATATTTCACAAACAAAGGGTTTTTCACCTGTATGAATCGAGAGATGCCTTCTTAGATGATGATTATGATAAAATGCTCTGGAACATATTTCACAAACAAAGGGTTTCTCTTGAGTGTGAGTCAAGAGATGGCTTCTTAGATTTTCATTATCCTTAAATCCTTTGGAACATACTTCACAAACAAAAGGTTTTTCACCTGTATGAATCAAGAGATGTCTTCTTAGATTTCTATTATCAGAAAATCCTTTAGAACATATTTTACAGACAAAAGGTTTCTCTCCAGTGTGAATCAAAAGATGTCTTCTCAGAGTACTCTTATCAGAAAATCCTTTGGAACATACTTCACAACTAAAAGATTTTTCCCTTGTATGTATCAAAAGATGTTGTCTTAGATTACTAGGCTGGGAAAATGCTGTGGAACATATTTCACAAACAAAGGGTTTCTCTCCAGTGTGAGTCAAGAGATGGCTTCTTAGATTACTATTCTGAGAAAATCCTTTGAAACATATTTCACAAACAAAGGGTTTCTCTCCAGTATGAGTGAAGCAATGTCTTCTTAAAGTAACGTTGTTAGAAAATGTTTTGGAACATACTTCACATACAAAAGATTTTTCTTTTCTGTCAAAGGAGGTATTTTTTACTTTATTAGCAACAAAGGGTTTTTCTCCTGTATGTAACAAAAGATGGTTTCTCAAAGTACAGTTATCTCTAAATCCTTTAGAACATATTTCACAAACAAAAGGTTTCTCTCCAGTGTGAGTCAAAATATGTTTTCTTAGAGTACTCTTATCAGAAAATCCCTTGGAACATATTTCACAGACAAAGGGTTTCTCTCCTGTATGAGTCAAGAGATGACTTCTTAGATTACTCTTCTTAGAAAATGTTTTGGAACATACTTCACAAATAAAAGCTTTTTCTTCTGTATCAATGGAGGTACGTTTTCCTTTATCACCATTTTGGGAAACGAAGTGCTGTTTACCAGATGAAGAGTTTTCTTCTGCGATTGATGACATTTCCTGAAGAGAAAAAGTTTTGTTTCGGATGAAAACAGAAACTTCTTTAAAGTAAAAAACTTCTGAAAACTTTCTTTCAGTAAAAGTTTTAGATACCTTTGAATCTAAAAACAGAAATAAAAATAATAAAGCAACACATTTTTAATAAACTGCACTAAATTTTAACTCTGAATTGAATATCAGATTTGACTTTCTTTAAACAATACAAAATTCACACATTAAACTATCACATTACATATTCTTAGGTACAACAGAACATTTTTTCATAGATACAGATACATACTGTGTAGGTGTGTATGAAATATCGTAGACACTCCCAAATCCGGACCTATAGGACAAAATTAGTACTCGCCACTCGACAACCGGCGAGCAATACTCAAAATTTGATGATTGACTTTTATTGGTAAAACTGGCTAAACTGATTAGTAACCACTCGTGATGATAGCAGATCACTTGATGACGTAACAAACACGTGCAACATGTTTAATGTCAAGTTAATTTGACATTTACGATAAATCATTATTGGAATTTAATCTGATAGCTTGGCGATAGTTTTTTGGTTGACAGGATAATCAAGTAGTACCGAATTGATTAAAAGAAACACTCTTATCACTCGAAAAATGATAATCATATTAACTAACAGTTTACTGCGTTCAATTAAGCGTTTCATTTCCAATTAAAATATATCTTTGAATTGAAATTTGAATGAAACACATGGTCCTGAAAAATCGGAGAGTGTGGAAAATAGGATTACAAATATCTTGGCATCTAGTTATCCGATTAAGTTAATTTTTTATGCAAAATTTATGTTTTTTATTGACTTTTATATTCAGTCCTTAAAATAAACAATTTCGAAAATTTTTATATACCTTTTATCAGAACGAATATTTCCATAGTCCGAAAAAAATAGTTCCGGATAATCGAGATTATTGATATTCAATAGGCTTCTTCCCATTATTACATACTAAGTGCACACCAAATTTCAAGTCTCTATCCCAATTTCTTGGGGTGATAGAACGTTACAAAGACACAGACAGCAATTTTTTTTCTTCTAAAAATATGTTTTCTGAATCTGCAGTGTCTGAAACGTGTAAATCCGTCAATTTTTTTTCGATTTTTAAAACGATTACAAGACTTACCCTATACTGCGTATGATGGGTAAGTAATAAAATATCTAAGATATGAAATTATTTTTTTAATTAAAATATATTTTAATTAAAAAATCATATCTATATCATCTGATAATTAATATAAGGGTCCTGCGGTAATAACGCCACGTTAAGGTTCTACCAATTTTCACGTCTTAGTTAGGCAGCTTTCATTACAAAAAGCAAAAGCTATCTATTGCAGCCGTTCGGAGGAAAGCACTTCTGGAAAATTTTCGTATATTTTCACCGATCATGACCCCCAGGACCCCAAAACCACCCTCCGTTAAAATGTGACATTATATATATATATATTTTATATATATATGCTTTTCGTCATGCGATAACTCTAGTATTTATTAACCGATTTGGATGAAATTAATTGTATGCATAGTACATACCAACGTCTCGACTGAATTCGTTGTCCAGCTTCATCCGCCATCTTGTTTCAAAATGGAGGCCATTTGAATTTTTTTTTTAATTTAAAAAGCTGTGCGAATAAATACAAAACTGAAAAATATTTTTTTAAGAGTTTGACCATTTTGTTTTCCCTTTATCTTAAAAAATGGCTGACATATAGCAGTTTGAATTTCTAGGGTGGCTGACATTTTCAAACAATCTGATTTTTGTCATGCGATAACTCTGGTATTTATTAACCGATTTGGATAAAATTAATTGTATGCGTAGTACATACCAATGTCTCGACCGAGTTCGTTGGCCAACTTCATCCGCCATCTTATATCAAAATGGAGGCCATTTGAATTTTTTTCAATTTAAAAAATGGTGCGAATAAATTGAAAACTTAAAAATATTTTTTTCTTAAGAGTTTGACCTTAATACAAGGATTCCGGAGCATATTTTGTTTTCGCTTTATCTTAAAAAATGTCTGAAATATAGCAGTTTGAATTTCTAGGGTAGCTGACATTTTCAAACAATCTGATTTTTGTCATGCGATAAAACTAGTATTTATCAACCGATTTGGATGAAATTAATTGTATGCATAGTACATACCAATGTATCGACCGAGTTCGTTGGCCACCTAATCCGCCATCTTGTTTCAAAATGGCGGCCATTTAAAAAATTAAAAAAAATATTTTAATTTAAAAAGTGGTGCGAATAAATTAAAAACTGAAAAGTATTTTTCTTAAGAGTTTGACCTTAATACCAGGATTCCGGAGCATATTTTGTTTCATCTTTATCTTAAAAAATGCATGAGATATAGCAGTTTGAATTTCTAGGATGGCTGACATTTTCAAACAATCTGATGTTGTCATGCTGTAACTCTCGTATTTATAAACTGATTTGGATGAGATTGATTGTACGCATAGTACATACGAATGTCTCGACCGAGTTCGTTGGTCAGCTTAATCCACCATCTTGTTTCAAAATGGCGGCCATTTGAACCGTGCACTGCCACGCAATGCTTAAATATTATTAATATCCGTTAGCTTTACATTCTCACCAAGCTTGGCGACACTTGGCGAATTATCGCCAAATTTGGCTTCCAAGAATAAGTATTCATAAATGATGCCAACTTGGCTATAGCTTACTGATTAGGCGCAATTCTCATTTAAATTCAGTATTGACGAATATTCTCTTATCGGGTTCGTCGTATTTTAGCTTTTTAAAATTTGAGTAAAATTAGCTTCGAGTAAATCTTGCAAAATTTTAAAACCAAGAAATATGAAAGGTACCTCTTCCTCCCGGCACTGGCCAAAAGGACTTTTTTAGATTTTTTTATCCAAATAAGTATAGGATTCGATACAGCAACTTATTGATTATGTATACAAGAAAAAATATTTTAGCAGATGTGTATTCATAAAATGTAGTGGCGTGATTTCTTGACCAATGCTATTTGGCGTTATCAGTGTTGATTTCAGGCACTTTTCCCTGGGAGGGATTTCTGTGGCTCCGGGGAGGGGGACATTGTGGAGTTCCGAGGGGGAAAATTGCACTTTTTGACCAATGAAAACACAAAATCTGAAAATTTACGGGGGGGACATTTCATTGCTCCGGGGGGGATGTCCCCTCTGCCACCCCCTGAATTGAACACTGGGCGTTATTACCCATGCCACGGATTCTTTTTCTGAGTCTGAAATAGTAAAAAAGAAGGAAAAAACACTCCTTTGCCAATGTAGAAATAAACAAAAAACTTCTACATTTGTTATGCAATGGAAAAAAATGAACATTCTTCATTCAAAATCTTTATGATTTAATAAACACTGTTCAAAGGCGTTAAGACGAAGATAATAAAATATCCTCAAATTTGATCTTCTCAACACGAATAATGAAAGAACAAAGAGACCTTGAACTCATTATCAATTCCAATGATCCTAAATACAAATATTTCACTCTAAAGATGAAATAACTCTCATACAATCAAGCACCTTAACCCTTAATTGCATGATATTTTATTTTGTTCCGAAAAAATTATAGTATATGATTCTCAGAAAGGTTTATTACACAGGAAAAATAATGAAAAAAATCAGATACATTTTTTTTTTTGTATAATACGTCAACCTTTTCTTATGTTGCACGTTTGCAATATAAGTAAAAACTATCATAACTAAAATATTGCTAATTATTAAATATTTTAATAAGTATGAATCTAAATACCTTATTTTATATGAATTTTTATTTTTTTAAACTTAACCCTTAACCCCTTCGCGACGGGAGCCTTTTACGAAATGTTTATTGCTTTGCTACTGGTTTTAAAAAACAGAAATTTGTGCCTTTTTAAATCGGGAAAATGCTCGAATTAAATAAGGCAAATTTTACAGTAAAATTTTACTCGTGAGGATAAACAAGGATCTTTAGTCCTTTTTGCGGCACGTATACGTGTCGCTCGTCCCCAAGGGGTTAAATGCATGAATTATGTTTTTTATTCTTATATTACGGATTAGACACTAGAAATTTTAAGATAGATTTTTAACTTTATTTAGCAGCATATTTTTGTAATTTTTACAGGATTAATATTTCTATATAAATATAGTGGTTGCTAAGAGTTAAATAAAAAGTGATGCAGATATGCATGAGTATGCAATTAAGGGTTAACATTACATAGAGACTCAAATAACCTTTTTAATGTAATTTATTTTAACCTACAAAAAGTTTCTGTATTCCAAAGGGAGCCAATAGGTGTGGTCCAATATTTAAGTACTATATTTTTTAAATTTACATAAAAAAAATCACAATAATATTTTTAAATGCTAAACACAATCTACTAATAATTATTATATATTTAGTTAGCAAAAATCATTCACATTGGATTTATTTTACTATATGAATCTCAATCCAGCAGATTATTTTAAGTGCTAGCGTGGAGATTGTTGGATTACACTTAACTGGACTGAACTGGCTGAAAATGAAGGCAGGTGCAATTTCCTTACCTCTTCAGCATTACCAAGCAATTTTATAACAAAAATATTTTAATACACATAAATACATAAAATAAAGAAAAACAATGTGTTTTTGATGGCTCATACATTTATTTCATCCCAAACCAACTAAGCTAAGCATTTTGCTGAATAAGCAACATTATAGGTCCTAAAAAAGCATTCAAATAACTGCTTATTATTTTTAATTCAGTCCTAGTGATGCATAAAAAATATCTTACGAATTGACAATCTTTCAACTGAGTGGAAAGTGTCTAGGCCTAAGATCTCTGGCCAACATTCTGCCTACCTGGACCCCCTACTGGCCGACATAATTCCCCCAGACAACATCTTGGTAACAGGATCTTTTCTGTCATTAATATGTTTCGATCATAGACCAGATGCTACAAAGGAAAGGCTGCCTGTGGAAATTAAGTCGACCCAGTCTGGGGAAGAGTATATTACTTCCATTGAAAACCATTTTAACAAGAATGTAATTAAAAGTTTCGGGACTTTTATGTTAGGCAGTCGCCAGTGATAATTCGTCAAATCTTGTTTCAATTGACATCATTTGATTGCAACTCTTTCCTGTCATTTTCCTGCAACTCTTTCCTACCTTGCATAAATCTAATAACGAAAACTTTTTATTTTAGTAAGATTCAAATATGTGTGTAATAATGAGGAAAATTAGGGATTTACCTAAAACAGAAGAACAAGCCATACTTTCTTTTTAAAGTATATTTTGCCTAGAAATGCATTTTGTATGAAATGAAATTATATTTTAGCAATAGCATTTGATGAAGATTCGATGTTCATACATGTCGCAATAAAAGGTGCTTTTGGTAAGGAACATGATTTGAATAATCTCGATTGAGTTTTTGAAATTGTGTGAGATTTATTTATGATTGGAGTGAAAAAAATAACACCTATAAAATGGTGCAAAATGCAAAATGGTATAAGAAAAAACATCACGATCATAAGTAACGTAAGCTTCTATTTTTGAGCATATAAAATTGGAAACGATGCTTTCATTATGAAATAAAATATTTCTAGTCTATGTTATCTCTTATTTTAAATATTCCTGTTATTGTAAGGGCCTGTACATATATAACGTTATCATTTTAAGGGGGGGGGGAGAAGAAGTCTGGCACATGATATTCTAAGATATCTCCGGGGAGGGATAATTAGTCTTTTGATATTTACTTTTGATCTAACCAAACTTTTCTCTTTTTAATTCTAACTTGGATTTTACATCAAAATAGTACATTATCTTTTTTTAGTCAGTTATCTATTTTTATGAAAATACAAAGTTATTATTAAAATCATTAAATAATTATAAAATTATTTAATTCCAAAATATGGACTATCCCAACGTTTGGCATTCCTATTCTTTTGTCCTATGTGTATGCATATATAATTCGATGTTGGAGAAACCATATGTGAAGTATGTTTGAAATGATACTTGTGTTTACTAGTAAATAAAAGAGAATGAACGTTGCCATCTGTTTTGTTGATAAAAAGTTCTGTCTGACCCCCCCCCTCCCATGTGCTTGGACAAGTGCAAGAAGACATTATTGCTGTTGAATGCATCATGTAACAAAAAGCTATTATTAAATACTCTTAAATAGTAATATATCTTTCAAGTGTTATTTGATATAAAGTTATATTTTATTCACTTCTCTTCATTTGAATCAATAAAGTACTCAAAAACACATGTAACCATATTTGTATATCAGTCCAAAGGGAAAAAATAATTCCAAAAGAATTTTTTGACATTGACAACGATATCATTGTGGGGAGGGATGATAACGTATGATATCGTAGGGGGGCTGAGGGGGGTCCAGAATTTCCAAAAAGTTGACAATGTTATGTATGTACAGCCCCTAAGTCTCATCAACTTTATTACATGAGATTCTTTTATTTGTATTGATATGTTTGTGTTTACATATTTTATCATGATTTTTTATTTATTTGTAGCTAAGTTTTTTAAGATATTATAATAGAAGTTATTGAACATTTTACAAGTAATCTTAATTATTTTTTGTCAAAATATTTTCATTTATTTATTTATTCACAATACCTGCCTTTGCAATGTCAAGATATTGGCAATTTCTTTTAGGCCAATATTATAAGATTGGTAAGGAAAAAAAAGGGTTGGTGAGATTCAACAAAATTTTGGTAGTCACTGGTGCTCGGTTAACATAAAAGTACCAAATTTCCTAATGTCTCAATTTTTTAAAGCTTAATGAGTTGATTTAGAAAAATTGTGCAAATTTGTCTTTGTATATTTAAAATTAAAACTTTCTGTAATAATTACAATTTTAACTTTACAGAAACTTACTCCTATTTCTACTAACTGAATGCTGGATATATTAAGAAATTGTAAGATCATCTGAGAAAATTCACGTATCACATGTTATATCAAAATTAACGCAAAGTGCAACTTCTAAAGTCATTAATACAGACGTTTTAGGTTTTGATTATGTTTTTTATGATTTATTTGACAAGAAGAGTTACCTGAATATGAAATGAGAAAGATTTTATTTTACAAACAGGCTATTAAATCTCTGAGAACAAGTGACTTTAAACCCATTGAAATGCAAGATGAACATAATTTACAATATTGCTAAAGATGCTTTTTGGCTATTGAACAAGTAAGAGAAGCATTAAATAATGGTCTATAAGATAAAAAATTTTAAACTTATAAAAAATAAAGTACAATAGAATTGGAAACAGGAATTTTTATCAGGCATAAAGGAGATTTCATTTAAAACTGATATAATTATTATAATGTCATAATAACATCTCTCAAATACTTTTTTTTACTCATGTATATAAAATAAGCATAGCAAGTATAATCGATTTTGGAGGGTCAAAGAATGAATAATTATTTCTATAGTAATTAGTAATTATAATTTTATTAATAAAAGTGAAAACCTATAATTTATGCTCCTTAATAGAGAGGTTTAACTATTTCGGAAACATATAATTCTTAACAGTCATTCTAATACCTACAAGCAGAGAAAAACATCATTAAAATTAGATTTAAAATTTTTTAAATACGATTTTAAATTAAAAAAACCACAATTTCTTTACATTCTATCACGAAAGACAAAAGTGATATAAAAATGGACATTTCTCCATTATCACATTGACCACTTTCCATGTAAAAAACGATTGCCAAGCTATAGGATTTAACACCAAAATTGCATGATCATGACGTCACATTCACTTCATTTCATATGTGTTACAGATGTTTTTTATGTCATCCAGTGATTTTTAATTCAAAGTTTATCTGTATTTTTAATGTATTGATTTATTTGTTCTTTCATCAGTTAAAATAACGATTTCATTCTTTAAACAGCAACAACAGATTAAAAGAGAAAAAGCATTGAAAAAATGTTGCAATGCATAGTTGTAAAGATCTGTTTCAGCTGACATCACGAACTTTCACAAACCGAGTTGGATAATTAAGAAAAAGAGTCAATAAATAAATATCCAAGATTACTTTTTTCTGTTTTCATTAACATTTTTAAAATTTTTCATTTATAAAAATATTACCGTAATTTCCGGCCTATAACCCGCGGTTTATCTGGTAAAAAACCTAAAAATTTTTAAGTGCGGATTAGCTACCGGTGCGGATTATCTGCTGAATTTTTTTTAAGCAGAAATTCAGGGCAGAGATCCAGTTTCTACCGGCAGTCATAAAATACAAATGTAAACAGTTATCAAACGATTGTCTGCTATCGACTTTTCATGGAGATTGGTTCACATGTGACGTGTACGAGTACGTGCTAGTGGGAGTGGCTTGCGATTAAGATTTTATTTTTAGGCTTTTGGCAACATATTTCTATGAAGAATAAAGTGGTTCTCAACTCATCCTTTTCTAAAATTGTAATCTCCATCATTTATGAAATAGCTCCTTCCAAAATTACGGCAGTTTTACAGATTACGATGATTGATATTACGATGCAACCAATGGGAATTCATCACACATTAATCGAAGGAATCATTATCGTATCGTAGTTTCATGGTTTTACTGCTGCCCTCTATGGATACGATAATAAAATAAAATTATGTCCTTGTAACTTATAATAAAAACCAAAACGCATTTCATGATATATCACGTTGAAAGTTATAATAATGTCCAAGAGAAAACCTGCTATTTAACACTACAGAATTTAAATAAAGCGTTATTTAAAAAGCGGAAGATGATTTAAAAACAGCAATTATTACAGAGTTATCTGTTTTCTCAAGACATTCAACGTTTTAGATATAAGATTCAATGAAAAAAAATTATTTGTATTTTTTAACTTGTAATTATTTTATTATTTTTTTTCAATTATTTTATTACAATTATCATTTAAATAGAGTAACTAAATAAATAGGAAGGTGGTTTATTAGTAGTACTTCGGAATGTTGAAAACAATGAGTAATTCTTGTATAGTTCGGCGTATAATCCGCGGATTACACCGATGCGGATTATCTGCTGAAATTTTTTATAAGGGCTAAAAATTACGTCTGCGGATTATAGGCCGGAAATTACGGTAATATTTATTTGACACTTTAGTGAGTGGGGTTTTTCTGAATTTCTTGTTTGACAGCAACACACTTCCTTTTGTTTATTGGGCATTAGAATCTCGTAAATAGACATGTGATAGATTTTTTTTTCATTTAAAGTGATCGATGAGATAATGGAGAAGTACCTAAAAAAATGTTATGTTATGGAAGAGGTAATAAATCCTGATGAAAAAAATTCAACATTGACTGCACAGATAGCTATTTATTTCTAATATTTTAATTTAATCAATCTTTTATCACATTATTCAAATTTACTGAAATCTAATTGTTATAATTATGTTCCTACTTATATGTTTAAATGATTAATTGGAATCTTTATTTACTATCCTTTTCAAAATTAAAGTAGCCTCATAATTTCTTAACAAACACTGTAAAAGCACCCAGATAGCTATTCATTTCTAACATTTTAATCCGCTTAGTCCAGGGGAAATGTACCAAGAAAAGGAGGTTACCTTGCAAATGGTCGGGTAGAAGATTTTTTTTTCTGAATTGTTTATAATGATGCCAACATGGAAAAACCAAGTTTTCTAACAAAATTTCTTAAGGCTAAATTTTCTGTGGCCAAAAAACAAAATTTTGAAACATTTTTTTTTTTTTTTTTTTTTTTTTTTTTTAATATCTTGAGATCCTTTGCCGTAGCCTATTATTTGTCAGTTACAATAGTGAAGAGCACAAAATTCTCTACAACTTTCATATTTACAACTTTTTTATACACTTAATAGCAAGCGCAGTACGCCATTTCAAAAATAGGTCAATTTTTTTTTCAATTTTCTTAAAAAAACATGAAAAACGTATAGTTCTGCCACGATTATTCAAATGTTTCCCACAGATTGAATCGTGTATGTCAACTTCAATATATTGGTATCAGTAAATTATGTGTTTCAGGGCCAAAACTAACCTTTTTTGCACCAGTGGCAAACATGGATTTTAGCGCCTCCTGCCCCCCCCTCCCCCCCTTAAAAAGAAAATTTACCACGAGAATTTTAATAAATCTCTAATAGCCGGATTTTGAAAATTTTAAGTATGTAATCATTAAATACGTAATTCTGAACTACGTAATCAGCTTTGTGAAACATTAATTCATAAAAACCTTGAAAACAGAACCGAAAGAAACCGAATATATATTCCGCTTTAAACAGATTTCCATCTTAGCAGGTACAATTGTTCATATTTTTTCTCTTGAAAATATATAATTTTTTCTTTAAAGACCGGATTCCGTATATACAGATTTCAGTTTCAAAGATTTTACGGTAGTTGTAGTATTGAGGCATTTAAAGTCACAGTTATATCAATTATGAGACTAAATTAGTCACACGAAGTCATTCGCAAGGTAAGATTAAACCTATGGAAGCGTTCTTGACAAATATCTCGCTTGAATTTTATTACTTTCAATTATTTATTTTTTCGTGTCACACCTGAGATCAATATCTAACGTTGGGATTTTGTACTTTTTCGGGTTTTGTTGCATTTTTTTTAACGTTCGGGCACTTTCGTTTTTGGAAAACTGTTTGGGACCCGTTCTGAAATTTAAAGTATCTTCATTAAAAAAAAAAAAATGCAACCAAATTCAAAAAATATCGATCTCAGGTATCATATGAAAAAAAAATATATATATATTGAAATTCAAGCAAGAATTATGAAAAGAATGCTGCCATAGGTTTAACATTAACGTACAAATTTTTTTGCGTGAGACTACACTAGTCACGCAAAGAAAGTGCAGGAAAATGCTGATAAATGGGAAGTATTAAGCTTTATACCTCCAGATGATCAAAATATCTGTTTTATTCAGGATAAAGATATTCCTTTGAAACAGGATGGTAATAATCTTACAACACAGCCATAAAAGAGAAAAAAATATGGTTAAATAGCCTGTAGAAATTACTATTTTTAAAATACATTTTTTTTTATTTAGCTTATGCAATCATATTGAGTACGGAAAGTGGAGATGAATGAGACAGGGGATCAATGCGAAAACAAAAATGTTTATATGGCCTACAATCATAAATAAATTTGTATTTCATTTGATAAATGTTGTCACGGAGATCATTAAACAGATATACTTTCAAAACAGTACATATTACAGAAGATTAGAATATTCCACAAAACATATTTTTCAACAACCAAAGTAATTTTTTCTGTTTGAGTTTTAAAGCAATTAATAGATAATCTTAAAGTTTTATATATTTTTACATGCTAAAATGATATAATCTCTTGTTATATTTATTGTTATAAATGGGAAAAAGAAATTGACAATATTTTTTAAAGCTAATCTTTTAAATATTTTTATGAAACTAGTGATCTCAAATATTTTATTGTAAGAATTTTTAAATTTTACAAGAGATAAATGCATAACATTAGCTAGTGAAATAAACATTAGTTAGTGAAAGAATTTGTTGTCATTTCTATTGTAGCTATTTTATAAGGTAAAAGTATTTCTTACATAAAATATATTTATTTTTTTAGTCCCCCCTTTTACATCCAACTGCAATCCAATAATTGCTATCTTTAAAACAGTAAAACATATGCTATCAATAATTGATAAATAAAATATACCATTGTAGTGTGGAATAAAATATGTTTTTCGCAAATTTTCATACCTATCCCATTGATACCTGGAAAAAAATGTATGCATTATAGAAGTTATTAAAATTAAACAAGAATTCTTTCTTAATTGAAACTATCGTGCAAATAAGTTATTAAATATTGAAGTAGTCTCTTAAACAATGCTTTGAAGTTAACATTGCATATACTTAAATTTACTGTATAAATATGAAAATTGTCTCATTCATCTACACTCTGCCCTACTTTTAAAATTATATAAATTTACTGAATAAAAAATGTCTGTTGAGATGAAAATAAAGACGTGAGTGTGCAGATAATAGATAATTTACTGCTACCAATTTTTAGAAGTCGAGATACACGATTAAATCTGCGGGGAACATTTGAATAATCGGTGCAAAACTGCGTTTTTCACGGTTTTTAAGAAAATTGAAAAAAATGTTTTATTTTTGAAACGATGTACTGAGCTTGCTATTGAGTGTATAAAAAAGTTGTAAATATGAACGTTGTAGAGAATTTTGTTCTCTTTAATATCGTAATTGACAAATAATATACTACGTCAACGGTTCTTTAGATATTTTTAAAAAATATAAAAAAGTCCCAAAATTTTGTTGTTTTTAGCCACAGAAAATTTAGCCTTAAGAAATTTTGTTAGAAAACTTGGTTTTTCCATGTTAGCATCATTATAAACAATTCAGAAATAAAAAAATCTTCTACCCGACCTTTTGCAAGGTAAAATGTACATTTCCCCTGGACTATTTATCACATTATTCAAATTTACTGAAATCTAATTCTAATAATTACTTTATATTTAAAATGATTAATTGGAATCTTTATTTACTAACATTTTTTCAAAATTAAAGTAGCCTCATAATTTCTTAACGAACACTGCAAAAGCATGTGCTTATAACAGAAATTCAGATTTTTTTAATCAGACATTCACATACCAATAGACAAAATTAACAAACAAGCTAAAACAAAATCAGAAAATGCAATTTAAGAATGCCCAATATTTCACGTGTCAATAGCTTACATTTCTTTTTAATGTGTAATAATAATTAATAAACAGATGTGCACTCTTATACAGTTGAAAGCCTGTATAACACAAACCTAAAAACATGAGGGGTTGTGCTTTACATAGAACTTTTCATTATATAGATCACATTTCACACATCATTAAACTTGCATTGTCAACATGGACAAATATGCCTGAAACATGTCAAAATACAGTAGAGTATCTTTATATTGCATTTCTTAAGAACAGGAGTCGTGTAGATTATAAATTTATGCACTTACACATTGTTAAATTTACTTCATAAACATTATCTAAATAGGACTGGATTAAATCGTTCATTATATGATCAAATCTTTCCTTGTATAACTCATTTTCTAATATTTTTTATCTACATTATACAGGACAGATGTGTCTGTGCATAATCTTGACATCATTTAGCAAATGGCACCACTTGATGATGAAAGTTTAATTTTTCAAATTTTGTTATTACAATTTTTTAAAATTTCTAAACTTCACACATTTCCAAATTTCACACCGTCATATAGGGAGGAGGGGGGGGGGGAAATGCACTTTCAAATGCAATTTATTCGAAAACTGTATCTTAATGGACTGATTCATTATGGATTTAAAAATAATTTTCAAACATGAATTTTTTTAAATCTATCTCCGTCGTGTGCAGGCTCCATTACGAAATAACCTATTTGCACTTAAAACAATATAAATAGTTCAGCATTTGTTTCTGGCTAATTTTTCATAACAAAATTAAAACTTCATCAAACTATTATATTAAAAAGTGACTGTCAGTCTGAATTTCACAGCTACTCCTCATGGAGTTGGCAATCCAATGAATGCCAATTATCCGTATCGATCTGAGAACATCAAAAGTGGTCTTAGAATTTAAAAATTTGAATTAGTTTTCGAGAAAGTATTTTTATTTATTTATTTATTTATTTTTTTTTTTTTTGTAATTTTTTATGACATTTCTGTAACGATGGCTCTATTTTTGTGGATAAAAGGGAAAATGATAGGGATTATCAGATTTCTTTGTTTGACATTTTCAAATTGAAATTAACTTTTATTTGAATAGATAGTGAAAATAATATTATGATTAAATTGTATTTATCAAGAAAATTTCAAGAAATACAAACTTATTTTCACCTATCCAAGCTTCAGGAATTAATTTATGTTAAAAAAGCAAAAAATTGTCTGTTGACTGGAACGTTGGGATAAATTCCATAGATATAAAATGAAAAAAAAAAATCCATCATAGCTCTTTTCATTTGATTTAAAGTAGTAAAACAAATTTTCAACTATTTCCTTAAGATGACTTTCACAAACTTTTCACAAGGACATTAAAAGCAAAATGTTTTAGCGAGAAAAGTTATATTTCTCTAAGCATATATTTTAATTCCTAAATATAAAATTATTTTGACTAAATTCGTCAAAACAAAGTCATTTTTGTATCAGTTCACTCAAATGATGTCATTTCTACCATCTTCGAAAGGAGAAACCAAACCTCGGGAGAGCGAAAAGCTTTTGGCAAATAAAGTTATAGAATAGGTACCTTTTTATTGGGAAAGCTTTTAACTTAAATTGTAAATATAATTTATAATTTGAAATATTGTATTTAAGAAAATTAATACTATAATGGTCTTCAAAATTTACAATAAACATAGATTTCAGTTCCTCCAAAAGTATCGAATGATCTTATGCCATTCAAATGCAACACATTGGCTGAATGAGACTAGTTTTTAAAATAGCAATTATTTCATTAAAAAGCTCTAAATTAAAGAGATAAAGCTGAACTATTGTATCCAATTGAGTCTACAGAAGAATAGCCATTTTTCTAGAATGCGAGAAGGCTTCTTAAGAGGCTACTTCAGTCAACTGGGAAAGCAATATCCTCTAACAGAGTGATAATGTTGCCACCGCGGAGGTGTATCCCAATCACAAAGATTGACATGTTAAAAAACCGAAAATGGTCATCCCATAGCATGAAACTGGAAACCCTTTGCCTCCAGGCAAATAGTGTGGAGATCAGACACCCTGACCGGAAAAAAGTGATTAGCAGACAGGAAATGAAGATAGCCTCCCATTTTCACCTTATAAGAAAGTAGTTCTGAAGTCTAAATAGAATATTTTCCAACACGTTTTTAAAATCTTATACATATTTTTAAATGCACAGAATTTACCGATATTCTTCTTCAGATATTAAAAAATCTATTACATTTTCCTTATGAAGGCAAAATATTATTCTGAAAACGATGTCAAAGTTCATATTTTTAGTTGGTTTTAGACACAGCAATCAGGAAAAAGTTATCAATGGGTAGCAATATTATAATTCCAAATATATTTTAAAATATATATGTAAACAAGAAAGAAAAAAAATCATGCATTAAGAGGCTACTTCAGTCAAATGAAAAGACCCGCTTGTTAATGCTATTCCTATAGAAGAATTTTATAAAGATATCTCGGTTGCATTTCAATATTTTTAAATGATTTTTTTCTTCATTAGATAGCTGCGATCGATCTGTACGAAGGTCGAAAAAATTTTTTATGGGTAGCCAAATAATCGGCCCATTCAACCTATCTGCCGAATATCCGGCTTCGGCCGAATATCAAGTCCATTATTAGGCTTTGCACGAATAATGCTGTAAGGAATGTTTTTATATTTACACAGTAAAACTTTTTAATTTAACAATTTATATTCATTATCTATAATAAAAATTTTATTTGAAATTAACCAAATTTTTTTCCCCTTAACTTTTATGCCTTGAATGTGTTTTATCTATCCATTTTTATATAAGAGGGTAATTTAAGAATCATGTAAAAACTTTTATGCTGTATCATTAAGTACAAAATATATCTAGGAAATAAGCTATTGTCATTTGTTAAATTTAAAATTAATCTATTCAAAAATTTCCTAAAGAGTCATACAAGCAAATTCTAATTTTTTTAAGCATAATGGGAAGTTTAATATTCATCCCTTGTTACATAAAAAAAAATTCTTTTAATGATATTTTTAATTAGACTTATAAAGAACATAAATAGACAAAAGAAAAATATAAAGAACAGATTAGATATATATGTATGTATAACATAAGTATTTAACTCGTAGATACTGCAATATGTAATTTTTTTTTTTTTTTTGAGTAAAATGCATTTAAAAGTTAAATATCATTTAAGTAATTTTTTAAAGTGTGTTACTATTTCTCATCAAATAATGAAAGAAATGCAATTACTAAATTCTTTTAATTAGTATGTATGTATGTTTTACATCACTATTTAATTTATATTTTCTTTCATCTGAAACTGCAAATTTATGTTGTGAAGTACTTTCAAAATTTCGTGATTATTTTAAAATGTAACAACAACAACATCATACGTAATATCTATTAAATTGCAACAATACAGCACCTAAGATACAAAGTATTTGTATTCGACCAAACCATTATACGTTGCATCACTAACAGCCATATTTGAAAATGCATTTTGTTGGTGCTTCAGAATTGTGATCAATTTCGTAAATGCATTTTTAGAATGAATAAATACAAATAAAACTAAAATAGTAGTACTTACATTTGGCAGATTCCTTGAAATTTTGAAGAATAAAACAATAAAAGAGTAAACAACAACAACAACAAAAATCAAAACAGAGTGGAGTAATTTAGATTCTAAAGAAAAAAAATTCTATATACACATTGTGTGCGGTAAAAAACAAAATTGTTTTTAAAAAAGATAATTAAAAAATTTCAAGCTTAAAAACAAATGAACAAATAAATAAAAAATGGCAGCATAATAAATAAATAAAGTAAAAAAAAATACACCAATTCCGAAGACCCATTCAACAGTCCCTGAAAAAACAATATGCCAAACTTTGCAATCAATATCTCATATTCCAATCAATATCGATCCACGGTTTGTGAATCACAAATACACCAAAATATAAAATGGCATGAAGCCATTATAAAAAATAAATTGAAAAAAGTAATAAAAATCAAACCAATAAAAAGTACTACAAGAACCGCGGTAGATAATCATTACATATCTGCCAACTTGTACTGATTGATTGTGCAATGTTCTATGTGTACTACGGTTTTAATAGTGAACAGTAAACTGTACAGTATTGTGCAAAGCTTAGTAATGAATTGTAAAATAATAGAAAATCTGCAGATCCAGGGATTTATGTATCACTTTACATAATATCTGATATCCTATAATCTGTAGTTATTTTAAGTTGCATATATATTTATTAAGCATTGAAATTTCTCCATGACTCAGAAAACATAGCTTTTAGAAACTTTTAAACATTAAACTGTATTGCATGAAACGGTATTCTAGAACTCCTTATTTTTAAATAAAAAGTATATTTTCCAGAAACTCTGTTCCATGAACCCCTTATCTCACCGATTTTGGTACAGTAGACTCCCTCAAATCCGCACAGCTTGGGACCAGAGGTCGTACAGATTTTAGAATTTTGCAGATTTCTAGCCAATGCTTTGTTTATATATTTTAAACAGTAATTTGAATGTGCTAATGCAATTGAAATTATAATGAATGCATGCAATATATTAAAATAATTAAGTAAAGTAATAAACTAAAAATATAAAATGTAAGATAATTTTAAAAATTATTAATAATATTCATTATGAATTCCTTCATTGCTTTCATTATGAATAAAAAGTTTGTAGTTTATGTAATCTCTTCTTTAAACATTTCTGTTCTTGACTAGCCTAATCATAAATAGACCCAATTACATGATATTTTGTTGTTTGTATTAGTATGTTTGTGTTTATATATTTGATCATTATTTTTTAGTTTCTTTTTAGCTAAGTTTGAAAAGATATTATAATAAAAATTATCGATTTTTTTATAACTAATCTTAATTAATTTTTGTCAAAATATTTTAATGTCTTCATCCATTCACGCAAAGTTATATATGTCACTGCAATATTAAAATATTGACAATTTGTTAAAGACTAATTTTATAAGATTGGCGAGATTTAAAAAAATTTGGCTAACATAAAAGTACCCTAATTTCCCTTAATTGTACTACTATTTATTGATTCAATGAAAAGAAATGAATGGAAATTGGAAAAGTGAAATCGAATCAGTGTAAACAAATTTTTATAGAATCATACGTCAAAGAATTTTGGTGTGCAGCAGAATTTCATAGATGAGATTTTTCATACAGAGGAAACAAAAATATAAAATAACATTTTGACAGACTTAACATTTAAATAAATTGAACATCGTTGCTTACAAAGTTTAAGAACGTCGTAAAAGTATATCGTAATAATTGACAGTTTTTTAATTTGTCATGTTGTCGGGTAGGTGATAAATAAACTAACCTTAAAAAATCTTTGGATAAAAAGTATATCAAATACATGGAGTAAAAGAGAGTTCTTACACAGTGATCAAATACACAAAATATAATGTATTTTTAAGAGACGCCAAATGATTTGTTTCAATTTGAATGATTCGTATTCGATGCAATGAATCATTCAAAGAGTTGGGCAGACATTCGGGTGTGGTGTTGTGTCCGCTATGAGGATCACCTTGCTCTATCTGCCGTTTCCTTGTAGGCTCCTCTGTAAGCTGTTTAATTCGAGGTTTATTAATTCAAAGATCTTAGCTTTGCATAAATATCTACTAGCCTTAAGGTTGACAACATCATTTCGGGATAATCCAGGTTTTTAATCGAATGTTGGTTGTTTTCGTTGAATAGGGTCAGGTGGGGGAAAATGGGTCTAAAATCAAGCATTTTTCAGAAAATGCTTATATATCAACCTTTTATAACTTTCGTAATGAAACTTTTGATATATATTATATACATTTGGCTTATATAGATTACAAATGTAACATTATTTTTCACTATAATTTAAATGTTACTTTTCAGTACTTTATTTAATAAGCAAGTATTCATAAGCCCATTTTCCCCCATGGTGGGGGAAAATGGGCCTAGTATTAAATTAAGTGAATATTTGAATAAGAACACTCATTTTATTGTATTAAGTACATATTTAAATAGAAACATATTATTGAAAAATGTGTGATTTTTTTTTTTTTTTTTTTTAAATATTCAATTAAAGAAATAGTGTCCACGGTTGTCAAATTTTGGTTCCTTTACTATGCAGCAAATCTGACTTAACTCCACATCATTTTCGTCCTCAATATCAGGTAAAATGTAACATTTTCCTAACTTAGATTTAGACTATGCGATAAATTTCATAAAATAAAACTTTTATTTTATGCGACAAAATTCATTGATTTCTTTCACTTGGCCTATGAACGTTTGACTTTATTTCTTAAGTCATTGTAGTATTTAACTTCTACCCAAGAACCTTGCTTTATTTCTGAGAGTGGGGCTGCTACTTTTAAATTAGGACCAGTTTTACTTTCAAGTTCACCAGCTTCATTTTTCCTTTTTTAAAAAAATTCTTACTTTACTTGATGTTTGAATGACCTTTCTTTCTCTTTTGATTGCATTTTTTTTTTTTTTTTTTTTTTTTTTATATGTGATGAAAATAAATGGAAAATAGTTTTTATAGGTAAAAAATTGTAAACTAGGTTAATAAAACAAGAACTAATGATGAAATAATTGTTATTTATTTTATTTTTAATACTTCAAAAGTAAACATAGAGTTAGAATTTCTTGCATCATACAGCTTTTAGCTAAGCCTAACTATAGACCCATTTTACCCCACCCCAGAAAAAAAATTATAAAAAATTAAAATGATAAAGTTATTCTTGCCTTTTTATACAATTATGTTCTTAAAAGGGTCCTCTAATAGTCTGTATCAAAATAAAACAGTATTTTTACTATCTAAAGAAGAAGTAAGAAAGTTTTTCACAACAAATTGCAATTAGACAATTCAGTGAATGTAAACAACAAAATTTAAGTATCTATAAATTTGTTTCCAGATCCTAAAATTTGATTAGAAATACTTGGCATAATCTCAGAGAATTCTTCTACAGAAAAAAATTCTAAAACAAGTAAATTTATGTGGTGAAAAGGACCATTTTTTAATATAGACTTGTTTTCCCCCACCTGACCCTATCATTGTTGTGGTATGTTATATTTCTAGTTTTTATATTATTTAACCCTAAATAGCACTTTAATATTGAAAATAAATAATATTTTTATGTTATACTTATATTGTGTCAGATTACATTCTTATTCAATATGTAATCTAACAGTTTACATTTGTTAATAAGTTGTTTTCATTTTTTGTGTGCCAGCCTGTAGTCTTTGAAACAATTCAATGCTTAAAAAAAATGTTTATATTTAAATGGTTAGGAATTGAATGTGAAGAATCTTTCCCCCTTCCATCTTTCACTTCAAACTCTGACAGAAAAAAAGGGAGGGGGGGAGTTAGAATTTGCTCTTACGAAATGATGTGTCACAAAAATGTAACAAACTTGTAAATGGAATTCTTCGAAGAAGCCTCCATTTTACCCATTTTGATCCCTTCGATAAATATTTGTTCGGATGAATAAGATAATACATATTTCTACAATTCTGGTTATTAATTTTTCCTATAAAAATTTCAATTTAAAAACAGATATACAACACATTAAATACAGATGGATGGCCATAAAATAAAAATGCAGCAACCCACACTTGAAAGCCGTATGAATACTTTTATAAAAACTTCAATACAAAGAGATTTTTTTTTCTAGTACAATTATAATTAAAAAGCTTTTTAAACTGCAACGCGTTAGGCTATATAATCTTAGTAAGAAACAACAACAACATACCCGAAAAATCTACTCTATACATAAGAAGTAGCAAATAGTACGTCAAACATGATCAATGCGTTGCGTTCATACTCTAACTCGTTTTGTACATAGTTATATCTTTGTGCAATAGCTGTTGCATTCTTATGCAAAAAGGCATGAATACAAAATTTATTATGATTCTATAGAATAAATTCAGTCATACGGAAGTAATAGGACCCTCTTTTAAATAGGTCATCATCACCTTGGAAACCTAGAATCATCACCTATCATATGGGATATCATTGAATTAATTATGTAGGATAGGATTGAATAGAATGAAGAAAACTTTTATTAATATCTTTTCAAGTTTTGATTCAATGTTCATAAAATTTTAAATGATTTGACATAATTAATTTTTTTTTTATTTGAATTTGAGAATTATTATCGATGAACTTAATAAAATTATAAATTATGGTACTTTTTCACTATAGGGCCTTGGCGTTTTTTAAAAGAGGTTGTCAGAATCCGGCTTCAAAAAATGAGACTTGTTACCAAATGATGAAACAGCTAGGTAAACAAACCTAATGAACTTAATGCTTGTTTATGTATGCATAAATACAAATATCTAAATATCTTATTTATATATGTCTTTTTGTTTCTTATATACAGTAGACTCTCTTAAATCCACATAGCGTGGGACGTAGCCTGGTTGTGCAGGTTTTTTAATTTTATTGATTTCTGATCTCTATTTTGTTTACATTTTTTAAACAGTCATTTGAATGTAGTAAAATATCAAAATTATAATGATTGCTTACAATAAGGTAAAATTGTAAAGTAATAAACTAAACTAATAAACATTAAGAAAATTAATTTTCTTTTATATTAAAAGTAAAGGAAAGTTAATAATTTATAATGCATAACAATGATAATTCTTTCTTGAATTATTCCATGAAACTTGCCTCATAAAGGCACATTAGGTAATAATTTGCATCAACTTAAAATATGTAACAAAGTTTTATTTCATGTTAGCCATGTTTCATAATAAAAAAAGCTATTAAAAGATTAATACATAAATGTACTTGATAAAAAGATTGTGATTGTCACTGATATCAGCTCTATTTGAATTTTTTCAGAAATAAATTGATACTTCCTTCATGAAAAACTATGAGTTCAATCATTCTAACCCAGGGTTCACAAAAAAACCAAGTTAAAAAAAAAAAAAAAATCTAACCCACGTGTGCTTTTTGATAAAAATATCAATTTTCTCCCAAAATCGAGTTTTTTCAGAAGTACCGAAAGTACCCCCTCCCTCCCATGTATGTTATTTTTTTTCCTTTTTTCAAAAAGTGCCATTTATAAACCCTCCCCTTTAAATTTTATTTTCTGATACTTTAAATCCTTCTGTTTTTTCAGGAAGTTCAATATTATTTTTGTTTCCGTATCTCCAAAATGGATATATTTTGAGAAATTTATTTTTACCTAATCTCTTTACATATTATTGTGTCACTGTTTAAAATAACCTTTTAATTCCAAAATGCAAATCATTTTCTTGGCATTTCATAGCTAACGAAAAAAGAAAAGATAAGAAGCTGGATGCATGTATATTTTTATGGTCTACTTTGAACTTTCTGTATTAGAAAGTATTACAACATGTAAATAATGTATTACAACATGAAGAAGTACAGCAACTTTTATATCTCAAACTTAAAAGGAGCTGAAGAAAATATTAAGATATTGAAATTTATTATACATTTGAATCAAATTATTAACTGTGTCAGTATTTTAAGGAATTGATAGAGTTTCCTGGATCATGCACTTATCTCAATAACAGAAAAATTATAAGATAAAGTTTTTTACTTTCAAAATATCTATTTGCATTAAAAAATATATAGCAAGTTTACTTATGTTTTAGTCCGTTTCAAATTCAATGACAGCTTCCAAATGTGACTTAGATTTAAATGTTTAGGGTGTTATGCTAACCTTAGATTGAATATCTGAATTCTCTGTCATCCCAATTAGCAGAAATTTTAACATTATTATACACTGCAAAAAATAGGATATTTTTAACATATTTCTTGATAAAATTCAAGGATTATATAAAACATTGAACTTTTTGCTGACTACACTAATGAAATGTTATTTTTTTAGGTATAAAACAAGAAGATTTTGCAAATGTCCTCCTTGCTGAAGAATAAAATGATGGATTTTTCCTTTTAGAAGAAAAAATTCTTGTAAGTTGTGCTTTTGTTTTGCTGTTTTATCAGGTATCAGTATCTCATGACATTCTTGATGGTGGTGCATTTTTACATTATATTATAAATTTTAAAGTAATAAAGCAATTTTTTTTTTGCTCATTTTTTCCCCTGCGTTTGCATTATAAAACATGAGTATCAAGCAAGCAATTAAAAAAAAAAGTAATTGCTGAAGGGAATAGGTTAAATTGACAAGTTCTTTTATCTCTGTGCGGTGTCTAGTTATTGAGATTTCACTGCATTTTAAAGTACATAATTTTTAAAATGTCAATCTTCTTGATAAATATGTGATTTCCATTCCAACTGTTGGTCGTAACTGAATCCAAACCAGATGGAATAGTTGTTGTCGAATGCAAATTAATCCTGAAATATATAAATTGAATTGTACCCGAGATTTAAAGAGAAAGAAAATTAAAATATCCTGCAAATGTTATCTTTAATATCAATTTTATCGCTTGTAAAAGTAAATTGATTCTATATACAAAAATTCGAAACACACTAATTTTTTCTTGTTATAGATAAGGGATAAGGGGTTATACATATATAACGTTATCATTTTAGAGGGGAGGGGTGTCTGGCACATGATATCGTAAGGTATGTCTAGAGGGAAGGGGGATTTGTCTTTTTATATCATCAGTTTTCATCCAACCAAAATTTTCTCGTTTTATTTGTAGCTTGGTCTTTACATCAAAAGAGTGTGCTATTTTTTAAGTCTATTATCTATCTTTATGAAAATACAAAGTTATTATTAAAATCATTAAATGATTATAAAATTATTTAATTCCAAAATGTGGAATACCCCCAACATTTGGCATTCTTATTCTTCTGTCGTAACTGTATGCATATATAATCCATTGTTCGACAAATCATATGCAAAGTATGTTTAAAATTACACTTGTATTTACTTGTCAATAAATGAGAAAAAATGTTGTCCGCCTGTTTTGTTGATAAGAATTTCTTTCTGCCCCACCCCATGTGGGGGCAAGTGCTAGAAGGCATTATTACTGTTGAATGCATTATGTAACAAAAAACTATTATTAAATACTTTTAGTGTTATTTGAAATCAAATCATTTCATATATAAAGTGATATTTTATTGATTTCTCTTCGTTTGAGTCTGTAAAGTATTTGAAAAATAAATGTAAACATATTTGTATATGACTCCAAACAAAAGAAAAAAAAATTGAATTTTTAATTATTGATAACGATATTACAGCTGGGGGGAATGATAATATATGATATCGTAAGGGTGGGAGGGGGGGTTTTCACAATTACCAAAAAGTTGATCACATTTTAAGGCCCTAAGTTGGAAATGTAACAAGTAGTAGATTGTTGACAAGTCAAGTTTAATGATATGTGATTTATATAATGCAAAATTCTGTAATAACACTCAACCTCGTGTTTTTAAGTTTGCTTTATAACAATCTTCTACTGTGTGTAAATATTTTTATCCAATATCTTTATTTTATTATTATGATTTTTTTTTTAATAAAATGAGTTAATGAGTACACTTACATTGTCTTTTTAAAAAGTGCAATGTAGGGAATATTCTTATGGCTTATGAATAGATAAAAACGTTTGCAGCACCAAAACACTTTATTTCTTTTTACAAACTAGTTTCGGTAGTCAAAGCGTACCATCCTCAGGGCAAAATATGATTGCTCAGAACAGAACTTTGCTGAAATATATGAAGGAGAAACGGATTCCATAATGAAGTTTATTAGCTAATAGCCTATTTTCTAAATTTCCTTAATTCTATGTAAGCAGATTCCAAGATCAAGTTTATTGGCCAGTAGAATTTCAGGAAAGTTTAGAGTACAGCCAATAAGATATTTAATAGAATATTGCATGTTTTCACATTACATTTATTAAATATCTTATTGGCTGTTCTCTAAACTTTCCTGAAATCCTACTGGCCAATAAACTTGATCTTGGAATCTGCTTGCATGGTCCGTTTCCTATAATTCTATTAGCGAATAAACTTTATCATTCAATGCACTTCTCCTGCATCTATCTCAGCAAAGTTCTTTTCTGAGCAATCATATTTTGCATTGATGACAGTATCCTATGGCTACCGAAGCTAGTTTGCAACAAGAAATAATGTGTTTTGATGCTTTAAAGTTGTTTTTATCTATTTATATTGTACTGTGCAAAGTAATTTCTTATTGTAATTCTTATGACTTACTTCCAAATTTAATGAAATTTTTATTAAAAAGTTAAATTAATTAATTATTTTTACACATTAAAAAGTAATGCAACTATTCATATGTGAAACATTGTGTAATCTTAAATCACATTTTCTGATTGCATTTCAGCCTATCTCTTAATTTTGTTTCTGATTTGTAAATTTCTGATAAAACATCTGAATTTCTGTTATAAGCCTTTACAGTCTGTTAAGAAATTTTAAGGCTATTTTAATTTTGTATATGATGAAATAAATAAGGGTTCTAATTATAATTTTAGAATAAAAAATAAGAACATCATTATTGTAATTAGGTTTCATTAAATTTGAATAATGAGACAAAGGAATTTAAATGAATTAAAATATTAGAAATGAGTAGCTCTCTGGGGCAGTCAATGTTGAACTTTTTCATCAGAAAATAGGATTTATTGCCACTTCCATGACATAACATTTTTATATAAATTTAATCTTTCCTCTCGATTTCTTCTGTTGAAAAATTGATTTCTTTTCTTCTCTTTTTTTCTGTTTGTTATTATTATTAAAACCACATTTTCAACACTTTCCAACATAGTTGAAAAGTGTTTGAGAATTCAGCATATCTGTCCTGGCTCTAACGCGCATCAATAGGATCAGATTAATTGGTTTATGCTATTAGGGTTTTCTGTCGCAAGATCGGTATTGGAAATTAAGTGTGCAGCATTTACGGTTCATTGATAGGGACACTCAAGAGAATTTCATGATTGTTTATGGGGAAAAATTGTTTGTGATGTATTTTAATGATATTACATTATTTTAAACATATTGAAATATATATACAGCACACTCCCTCAAATCTGCAACCCTGAAATCCACAAACGCCTAAAATCCACACATCATTGCAGATGTTAAGAATAAAACTTTCATTTCAGATGAAAAGGGCAAAATTACAGAATGTTTTTACTTTTTATATCACTACATGTGTATTTTAATATGTAATTCTCTATAATATTTCTGAACTCCTGGTTTTTCATGAAGGAAGTATAAAATTATTTCTGGAAAAATCAAGACATTGCTGATATCACTGGTAATTGTAATCTTTTTACCAAATATTAATCAAGCTTTTTTGGTTATTAAGACTGGGTAAACCTAAAATAAAACTTCCTTACTTTATGATTTTCTTAATAGGTTACCTGTATGAGGAAAGCTTCCTTGAATAATTCAAAGAAAATATATCTCATCTTTATTATGTATATTTAATTACAAATTAATTATGTACTTGATCTTTGCTTTTAATAATTTAATCAGTTTTAAAATTATTTTATTTTTTATCATCTTGGTTTATTACTTTACCGGTAATTATTTTTATATTTTTCTGTATTGCAAGCATTCATTATAATTTGGATTGCACTGTTACATTGGTATGACTGTTTAAAAAAATGTAAACAAAACAATGACCAGAAATCTGCAAAATTCTAAAATTCACACAACCTCTGGTCCCAGGCAGTGCAAATTTGAGGGAGTCTGTTATATGTCACTGAGATCTGCTATACGGTATTTACTATAGAATCTGCTGTGCCTATAATTCATTGACAGGAACACACAAAAATATTTGGCTACAGCACTACCCATGAACAATAACGGCTGGAAATATGTTTTCATTTGTGATACCTGTTTGAAATGTAACTATTTTTTTTTGCCTATTACTGGGTTTGTATAAATTTTATAAAATCTTATAAAGGCTGCACTGGGATCTCACGTACACGAGCAGTTTATTGAAATGGCTCAATGCAAATATTTAATGCTCCTCTCCGTTTACAGGAACCCTTCTTTTACCATAGTGTGTAGTATACAATCAAAATTATAGATCGTATACAGGGCTGCACAAAACAGTTCAGGTATTTTTAGGACAAGGGATGGCATATTTCGGTAATTGGATTTTGTATTGTGTTGTGCATTTTCTAAATTGTTCATTTAGACATCTTTCGCCTTATTAAACTCTAAAGGTTTGTTACACTATTCTGAATGTGTTGGAAAGTGTGACATAATCTATGCTTGATTCATGATTTTTCTTTTTTGTTATGAGTTTAAAAGAATTTATCTCGTTGAGTGTTATTTAATGTTTCTTTTATTGATTCAGTTCGTTAAACATCTTTAGAAACTTTGTAAATTATGTTCATTTTATACTTTGATGTTTTTTTTCTTGAATTTAAAAGTTAGGGTGATTTCTGGATTTAATCAATGATTTTACGTAAATCATTTGATTAAAATCATTGGCACTCTACTGGATAAAATGTCAATAACTGATTTTAATTAATTTTTCATTAACTTTGTTTTTTTATACGTTTGTTATTGAATTGTTGTTCATTGTTTATTTATTATTATTTTTTATTGAATATATGTATTTTATTTAAGACTCATCCACATCAAGACACGTTTTGCTTTAAATGTTTTTAAGTTTTACTAATTGAATGATCTTTCTTAGTAGGCAACCAAAAAACTTGTCAACCTCTTACATCCAGATCATTTTATTTTGCTTCGCAAATCTTTTTAATTTTTTTAAAGACTGTCAAGGACACGTTTAGGACTTTTCGTTAAAGGTCCACTTTTCTCAAATGTTTAACAGCACGTTTATAAAATAAAATCCTTCTCATCTCAGACAACTCTTTCCCTTCGCTGCATCGTCCAATAAGTCCTAAAAATCACCATCAAAACCAGAAACTTTAATTCTATTATTTAGAAAATACTAATGCATGCACTTTATGAGGATTTTAAAATAACATGTGGTGTGTAAATTTTCTAAGATGATCTCATAATTTCTTACTGCATCCTGCATTAAGGTAGTAGAAATAAGATTCAATTTCTATTAAGTTGAAATTGTGATTATTACAGAAAGTTTCAATTTTATATATACAAAGTCAAATTTGCATATTTTTACTTTGTCTTCAACAATCTGCGAATCCTTCAGTGGTTTAACAATTTCTCTATGCACTGGAGTAGAACAAGGTATTTAAAACATCTATGTGATTCAACTGTAAATCTTTCCATTACAAAAGAAAGCTATTTCCCAAGCTGTCGTAAATGTTATTGATATCAACATTAGTTGTATAATACAAGTCTTGCCACAAGATGTGGAATGTAAATTAATTTTTCCAACAAATTTCTAAATCAACTCATTAAGCTTTAAAACATTGAGATTATTTTAAATACATTAGAAAATTAGGTACTTTTATGTTAGCCAGGTTCCAGTTACTGCCAAAATATTTTGAATCTTGCAAATCCTTTTTTTCTAGTGAATCTTATAACAACGGCCAATAGATTAACGTTGCAATGACAGATGTAACTCTTTGTGAATGAATGAATAAATTAAAATATTTTGACAGAAATAATTAAGATTAGTTATAAAAAGTTCGATAATTTCTTTTATAATATCTTTAAAATAAACTTAGCTAAAAGATAATAATGAACAAAACATAAACACAAACCTATCGATACAAGTAACAAAATCTCATATAACAGCTTAATTAATGACTAGGCTTAGTCAGTAACAGGGATGTTTAAATAAGAGATAATTTGAACTAGAAACATTTTATTTCATAATGACAGCATTATGTCCAAGTTTATTTACACAAAATCAGAAGCTTACGTAATTTATGATGGTGGAGATGAGGGGTTGTACCGTGATGTTTCTTCTTGTGCCATTTTGCTCTTCACACCCTTTTAGGGATGTGATTTCTTCACTCCAAACATGAATGAATATCACACAGTCTAAGAAACTCAATCGAGAGTATTTGAACCATGTTTCTTGTCGAATGCACTTTTTAATGAGACATATACGATCATTGCATTTCCATCGAATGCTATTTCTAAAATACAATTTAATTTCGTTTCCTTTCATGCAAAATACTAGGCTAATATACTAGGTTACTAATATCCTTTTCTTAATCCGAGGGTTTTGCAGTAATTTTATAAGAATGCTTGTAAATCCCAGGATATATATTTTTTAAATCTCAGTTTGATGCTATAATATCTTTAATATTACTACTTTCTATATAAGGTTAAAAATAAAGTTCTGTTTAAAATATTTTGGTCTACAGCCATTTTAACATGATTTCTAGGAACGGAAAAATCCGGGCCAGACGGTTAAAGGGTTAAAAGAACAGAAATAAATGCATGGCTTGTTCTTCTGATTTAGGTGACGTTTCACCATCATTACACACGCATTTGAATCCTACTAAAATTAAAAGTTTTGGTTATTAGAATTGCGTGAGGTTAATGATTGAAAAGAGCTGTAATTCAAATGAAACCAATTGAAACCAACTAACATAAAAGTGCCAAAAATTTTAATTACATTCTTGATGAAATGTTGCTGAATGTAAATAATGTACTCTGCTCCAGACTGAGCTGACATAATTTCCTCAGACAATCTTTTGATAACATCTGTAATCGTAACATTTGTAACACTCTGATCGAAATATATTAATGACAGACCAGATCTTGTTACCAAGAGGGTGTACGAGGGAAGTGTATCAGGGAATAGTGGATTTAGGTAGGCAGAGCGTTGGCCGTAGATCTTAGGTCTGGACACTTTTCCACTCCGTTGGAATATTCTCATTTCGTAACAAATTTTTACCCACCTCTAGGATCGAGTTAGAAATATTAAACTTATTCATTTAAATGCTATTTAGGACCCATAATACACCTAAAGTTGCTTTTTTAGCAAAATGCTTAAAATGTTTTGGTTTAGGATGAAATTACACACGGAAAGCACTCAAAAGCCCATTGATTTTCTTTTTTATACATTTATGTACATTAATATCCCTTTTGTTATAAAGTTGCTATGCAATGCAGAAGCGGTAAGGAAATTTCACTTGCCTTCATTTTCAGAGAGTTCATGTTCAGTTAGGTGTAATTCAATATTCTCCATGAAAGCACTTAAACTAATCTGTTGGGTCGACATTGATATTGTAAAATAAATCCACGGGGAATGCTTTTTTCGTTAACTAAGAATATAATACTTATTAGTAGATTATGTTTAAAAGTTTAAAATATTATTGTTATGTTGTTGCCTTTAAATTCATTTATGTAAATCTAAAAAATATATTTAAATATTGGAGCACATTTATTGGCTCCCTTTACAATACAGAAACTTTTTGTAGGTTAAGAGAAATTATATTAAAAAGGTTATGTGAGTTTATGAGATTTTCTACGTAACAAGAAAGGTTTTGATTGTATGAGAGTTATTTCATTGTTAGAGATAAATACTTGTATTTAGGATGCATTATTTCCACTCATTCAAACTACTGATGAGTTCAAAGTCTCTCTGTTCTTTCATTATTCGGGTTGGAATGATCTAATTTGAGGATATTTTATTGTTTTCGTCCTAACACCTTTAAACAGTGTTTTTTCCATCACATGGATTTGAAATGAAAAAAAAGTTTGATATGAAGAATGTTTATTTTTTTCCACTGCATAAGAAATATAAACTTGTAATTTAATCCAATCCAAATCTTCATACCAATTTTTTATGGCTATTATTCCATGAATCATTAATGAAAATTTCTGTGAGACAATTAAAGGATGTTTGTATGCTTCCCTCCTTGCATAAAGTATTATTCCTTCCAAAAATGTCCATCAAAACACAAACTATAGATATTGTAGATTTGGGTGGGCTCCAATCCAATCATGCATTTCTTCAAATTACCCAGGTAGCACAGCAATATCCGCCAATATCGGGAACAGCGATTTCGCAATATCGGCCAATATCGGTATACCGATATTGGCCGATATTGCATGGCAAACTTTTTTTCCTATATTGGCACCCAATACCGACCGATATCGGGACCCAATACCGGCCGATATCGGGACCCAATACCGGCCAATATCGGCGGACGCCGGACCGGCCAATATCGGGGAACGTCGGACCGGCCGATATTGGTTAAAACTGGATTCGACACTATAAAATAGCAAAGCTTTCTTTTTTCAATATAGAGAGATATTGATTACCTGTCTTGACATAGTATTGGTAATAAATATCTCTTTATATTAGTGAAAAAAAAGTTTGCCATTTTATATTGATGAATCCAGGTTTGAAAGCATATGCATATAAATATATATTTTTTTAACTATTTCAAATAATTTTTTTTTTTTTTTGCTATGATAGAAATATATATTTATATATTGTTTTTATGGAAAATCATAGCTAAGTTCACTGCCATGATAATGTAAAAAATATTTAAATTAAAAATTTTTCATGATTATGTTGAAAGTGATTGCTCTGAAATAACACAAAAATTTTGGGGAATTTTTTTTTCTTTTATTAAAATGTATCTTTTTACGAAAATTCAAATACCATTAATAAAATAATTTATTCAAATATTTTATACATTCTGATGTTTTTTTAATTTTTTCTTTTCATGTTCAGTATTGTACGTAAAAATATTGTGTAACATTAATAATTATACTTCTCTCATTATAAGTGTCATATGCAAAATTATATCTATAATACCAATTTATGGAAATGGTAAAGTTGAAAAGTGTTACATTGTATTATTTGAATAAAATAACTTTTATTACCATATAAGCAATTCTGATAATTTTTTTCCATATAATCAAAAAAAAAATATTCAACATATTAAAATAAAAAAAATATTTAACTGAAATGATTTATTCTTTTCTGCCTTTACCATAAATATAGATGTTCAAATTTGTTTAACTGTATTGATGTATAAACTTTGCAAGGAAAAAAAAAAAAACTAGTAAAAGTTAGTCAAAAACTATGTTAAGGGGACACAGTACCCTTTATACTTTTTCAATTTTGAATAATACCGTAATATCTGTAGTGACATTATATGTAATACTATAAAGAAAATTAAATTTCATGTAATTTAAAAAAAAAAAATCTTGCCTATATCTATTTAACTAAAATCTAAATTAATTTTTTTTTTTTTTAAATCCCAACTGATTTTTTAAATATCAATATTTTTCGTTTCAAATTCCCCCCCCCCCCCACATTCCTTAGATTATACTACATAAAACTGTGCCATGGATTTTTAGATGTATGGGATATTACATTTAATATAAATCATTTTCTCTTTTGTATAATAAAAAATCAAGGAAATTCAACAAACTCATCATTGAAATTACAGAAATTTCTGAAGCAAAAAATATTCATATTTAAAAAAGTAGTAGAGATTTTTAAAAAGTTAAAAATTATTCAAAAAATTTTAATTTTAGTTAAATAGGCATTTTTGTAAGATAAATATATATATATTTGCATTATAGTATTAAACATAATGCCACCACAGATATTACAATACTATTGAAAACTAAAAAATAGTTTAAAAGGTATTGTCTCCTCTTAAGTTACATATGCAAAATTCTACCTTTGTTGATTTTTCAAACTTTTATTAATTATTCCAACCCAATTAACTCAGAAGAAAATTTATATTTTATCTGTATGGCCATCATCCTGAATCAGAGACTTACCGATTCTATAGTGTTGGAAGATGAATACTCTCTTTCTTATGTTCACTCTACATTCTGGTGGTTTCTCTTGTTTTTTTCTTACCAATGTTCAACGTTCTACATTGAAACCAGTGGCGTGGCGTCCGGTCATCGCTGGATGCGGCGATGACCAAGCAATATTTTAAAACTCTTAATAAGCTTTTAAAACTCTACGATCCAGTTTTAGCAGAACATTTGGAGTTCATGTATAAGTGAAGGTAAGATTTAAAGTTTCCTTTTTGAACATTCAACCATTGAATTTTAGAGTTAATAATATTTCACCACAAACTTAAATAATTGCGATGACCACCGAAAATTTTCACGCCACGCCACTGATTGAAACATTAACTTTTTGAAAAACTCATAAGTAAATGCTACTTTCCTCATTAAAAATTCATATGTAAAATTATGTCCGTAATACTAATTTGTGGTTATAGTGAGGTTGAAACATTGAATATTTAAAAAAATCAATTTATCATAAGCAGATTTCCATATTTTATTTTCACATAATCAATAAACACTCAACCATTATACAAAAAAATAATAAAAATAACGTAGCTGAAATGATTTTTTTTTAATGTCTTTACAATAAACGTTAACATAGTATTTATATGCAGTAGAAGATCTTTATAATGCAAACCAAAACATGCAACATTTTGCGTTATATAGGTCATTTCACACAACATTAAAACTTACCTTGTAAATACGGCAATATACAAAACAATCGCAGTAGATATTTATATTGCATTCCTTAGGACCAAAAGTTGTGCAGGTTAAAAATTTTTTGCATAGTATTGATCATTTCACATATTGTTAAATCGCCTATAAAAATTATCGAAACATGCTGGGACAAAATCAACACATTGCTTAATCCGAAAATTTTTACATTTAATAACAGCAATATTTTCATTAAAAAAAATCTGAATTAAGGAGATAAAGATGAAATAATGTTTGAAATTTAATCCTCTAAAAGGTGCAATATTTTTGCAATACAGGTGCTTCTTAAGTACAAAATTCATTGCTTACATCTCAGAAGCTGTGCATTGTATAGGATTATAAAGATCTTCTACTGTATAAATGAAATGTTACCCCCTCTCTCCACCACACCAGAAAAAAAATTGGTACTTTTTGGTTAGCCGGGCGGCAGTGTTATATTTACATACACATATCTGTACATATATGTGTGTGCGTGTGTACATATATATGTATGTAAATATAACACTGGTGCCCGGCTAACCGAAAAATGCAAGCAAAATTTGGTTGAAAAAAGTAATCCACCTGTTGTTTTTTTATTTATTTAACCAACTTTATTTTAGTTATTCCTACATAAAAATTAGTAAAACATTAATTTATATTTTATCTTTATACTCCCTTCATTCTGAATGAGAGTCTGACTATACTACTGGGGGATAAACACTTCAATGGGATTTTTTTTATTAAATAAACACAATTGCCGACAAATACTGAGACAAATATTTATATTATAAGTTTTAATGACAGTGTAAAATTGAAAGTGCAACTGAAATGACCATTTAAAAAAATATGTTACAAACAATGTCAAACTAAGCGAGAAAATTTATTCTGGAACTAAAATTTTTAATAGTAAGTTTATTATTTCTATTTGTAATGTATTCATATGAAGTAAAAATAAAATCTTTCTATTTTTAATGTACATACGTATATTCAAAAAATTTATATTATTTTATATTTTCAAAGAAAATTTAGCAACAAAAAAGCTCTTATTTGTAAAAAGAAAAAAAAATCAATTTTTACAGAAAAATGTTTTTTTTTTCCAACACTTGAATCTTTCTAAAAATTATACATCCCTACAAAAAGTAGACTAACATGACATTAAGGCTATCTAAATTCCATTTCAGAATTTACAATACCTACTTAAGTTTATGTAAGCAGAAAGAAATTGTGACTTATAGAAGGTAGAAATTTTTTTAAATATATTTCAGGTCATTTTCCCAGCCCTCAAAAAAATTAATAGATAAAAAATACTTTGAAAATATCAGAAATTATTCAAAGGACAAAATAGCTAATTTTCGTTATATGTTTTCTCTTTTGAGTCAGGGAGGGGGGGGGGGGGGGTGAAGATATAAAATACATTTCAGAAATTCAAATTGATAGATTCTCTCAATTGCACATAAGTAAGGCATTTGAAATAATTAGAAATCTAAAAACTTAGCATTTAAATATCATCATAATTTATATTTCGTTAAAAATTCTAATTTTAGATAGATTTTATATGAGTGAATTTTTATCAAATGTTTTTCTCTAAGATAAAATTTACAAGGTGATTTTAAAAGTTTGTAAATTTATTTTATAAATTGCCTTTTATTGAAATATCTTAAACATTGGATACTAGTTTTAAAAATAATACAAAAATTAGAAGTCAATTCTTAGAATATAAATAAAAACTTACCATGTATAACAAATAAAATTTATTAATCACAAAAAAGAATTAAATGTTTTTTATTTACAAACTATTATTAATCATATTTATTATTTAACAAAAAAATTTTCGACAAATCATCTATTTCTTGTTAGTCATCTTCTTCTCATTTGAAAAGTGTTTCCATCCCTGTCGTCAAATTCTGCAAGCTCCTTTCCAATGCAGCTAGAGATAGCAGTGGTTTCTGTTCCTTCAAACTTCATTTCCGCACTAGCTAGAAAAGTACAATGAACAAAATCACAATCAGACCAAGTACATTTTTGCTATAACAATTTATAATTTGCTATAGCTTTTTTTTTTTCACAAACAAATTTTAAATGGGAGATTTGAATTTATTCACCAAAATTTCAGCTTGAAAATGAAATATTTTTACTTTATTATATTAATACAATAGACCCCCTCAAATCTGCACAGCTTGGGACGAGAATTTGAGCGGATTTTTGGTCATTGCTTTCTTTGTTTATATTTTTTAAACAGTAATTTGAATGTAATAATGCAATTGAAATTATAATGACTGCTTACTTATAGTGAAATATTAAAATAATTAAGTAAAATAATAAATTGAAATAATAAAAATTAAGATAATTTAAAAAATAATTATATTATTAAAAGTAAACGTCAAGTAAATAATAATGCATAATTAAATATATATAATAAAGATTATATACATTTTTCTTGAATTATTCAACCAAACTTGTCTCACAAAGTACCCTACTAATTCATATCAAAATCATAAAATAAAAAAGTTTTATTTCAGGTTTAGCCAGTCTTAATAACCAAAAAAGCTTGATTAATGCATAAATATATTTGGTAAAAAGATTGCAATTACCAGTGATATCAGCAATATCTTGAATTTTTCAGAAATAAATTTATACTATTTCCTTCATGAACAAGCAAGAGTTCAGTCACATTAACAAGAATTACATATTAAAATACACATGGAATTATATAAAAATAAAAAAGTCTGTAATTTTGTCCCTACATCTCAACTGAAAGCTCTATTGTTTACATATTCGATGATGTGCGGATTTGCGGAAGTCTACTGTATCTAATAGTTAGTGCTAAAATCACACAGCACTCACAACTTTATTGTTTAATGGTTTTATAAATCAGAAAACAAAATTGCAAGCCAACTACTTAACTTACAAACTGAAAACTTACAATTTTAAAATTTCACTTCAGTTTTTTTTTCCTCTTACAAAATTTGAACATCATTTCAAAAAGGCATTTTCAAATTAAAGTGAATTTTCAAAACTAAAATTCTTTATGAAAATAATAAAAGTAAGAATAGTTTCTAAAAAAGTACACTTTTATAAGCATTCAATGTTTATCTTTAGAATCACACCTAATTTCACGACTACAATTTATGTCTTTAAAAAAAAAAAATCTGTTACAATGCATTAATTTTACAAAGACCCCAACTATTGAAAAATCACTGCTTTGATGTATTACTTGATAAATAGCATGAATATGTGAATTTATTTAATATATATATATATATATATATTTGTTTTACTGATCTTTTAAAATATACTAACAGGGGGAAAATATTATTTAAACTGTTATACAGGATTTCTAAACTATTTTTTATAACATATAATCATAAATTAATTACTATATGTACTCACGTATAAATAAACACCAAAATTTTAAAGGAATGAAAATAATTCCATTTTATTATCAGTATTTTGGAATAGTTTTCATCAGGGCTGTCTGCCCACCTACCTGCCCAAAAAAACCTGGGTGGGCTTTTAAAAAAAAATCCCACATAATAAAACCCATATAAAAGTGGGTTTTATTGGTTTATACGAGTTTTTTGCTGCACACTATCATTTATTTTCAATTACTACTTATTTGTTATGATTCTGTTATACATGTAAGATAAAAATTTAATCAAATTCAGGTTTCAGACATGTATAAAAAGAAAAAAATGATTTGAAGGAACCGCAAAACCCAAACCTCAGCTAATTAAAATTATCCAAAAGGAAAAATGACTATTTTTTATCATTCATTATCTAATATGTAAAAATGAAAATTTGTCTGTCTGTAATTCTATACAAATCATAAGTAAAATTGAAATATTAAATACAGTCACAACTGCAAAAATACATAATACATTATGAACACATTTTCTATGTACTATTAAAAAATGGATTATAACCTATACACTATAGTCATTTTTCCTATGTAGTCATAAAAAATTAAAAATGCAAGTTCTTTGGATTATATTAATTTGATGAGGGTTGGATCTTGCAGTTCTTTCAAATCATTTTTAATTTTTATGCAAAGATGTCTGAAAATCTAAATTTAATTCAAATTTTATCTTACATATATAGTAGAATCATAACAAGTAAGTAATTAAACGTAGTTGGCATTGTTTAAAGAAACGTGCAGCAAAAAACTCCAAAAACCCGAAAGAAACAACAAAAAAAAAAACCACACAAGTTGGACTTTAAAAAAAAAAAACGTTTTTTTTTAGCCCTATTTGATTGCAGAATTCATATTAATCTTCCTTGATTAAAATTAAATTAAGACCAAGATTACTACTGTTTTATCTATTATTAAATATTGTTAATCAAATGGATGGACATGTTATATCGCTCAAATTTTGGGGTTGACTAATGAGAGTATATACGGTAATAAATTATAAACAATGATTTTTTTAAAAAGAAATATTAAAATTAAATTAATAAAATTAATTATCGTTAATAATTAAAAATAATCAATAAAAATTAGGAAACTTAAAAAATTAAAAGTTATTTTCTATTCATATATATATATATATTTTATTGTTCCAAATATTTCACTGTTGCAGTTTCACAGCCACTAAACATATTTTGACGTAAATGGCTTGGTGCATATTAACTGCATTGTTTCTGTAACTCATAAATAGTTGTAATAACAAAGATTATTTGGAGATTTATCACCTGCGGCTAGGTAGAACAAAAATGCCTTAGAATCAATTTATAATGAAGTTCTAAAAATATTAAAATGGCATATTGTCATTGGAAATACACAAGCATAATTTTAATCATTCTAGAATATCAAGAAAAGAGTGAAAAATCAATTACAAAATTCTTTCTTTACATATAAAAACCAAGTTAAATAAAAGAGTGTAAAAATACAACACTGACTGCAATATAGAGACCCATGCTGTGTGTGTTAAACTCAATCTTACACCATTTTTGAGGGCATCTCCAGCACACAGCACAGAGGAAGAACCCCCTCTGTCCCTATGGGCCCACACAAGCCAGGAAATATATGTATGATTGATTAAAAAACTGACATGTTTCAATATAATACAGTAGACTCCTTCAAATCCGCACAGCTTGGGACCAGATGTTGTGCAGATTTCTGGCCATTGCTTTGTTTACATTTTTTAAACAGTAATTTTAATGCAATCAAAATTATAATGAATGATTGTGATATTGTAAAATATTAAAATAATTAAGTAAAGTAATGAACTAAAAGGATAAAAAGTAAGATGATTTAAAAACTGATTAAAATATTAAAAGCAAAGTTCAAGTAAATAATTAATAATGCATATTTGAATATGCACAAAAAAAATGAGATCATTTTCCTTCACTTATTCAATTTGAGGGAGTCTACTGTATTAACAAACTTTATTTTTACGCAAAAAGCATCTTATACACTTTTAATTCTTCAATACCAGTCGAAAAATTTTTTCTCCTTGTAAATATAACTTAATCACTAAAATTGGAGGTTGAGAAAATAGATGATTTTTAAAATGCAAGGTTTAGCATTATACAGAATCTTGAAATCTTGCCCAAGAAGAATTTAAGAGGTAGAAACTGCTTATTCAAAAAACTTAAAATGGTACTTTTCGGTTAGCCAGGTGCCAGTGTTATATATACATATTTATATACATACATATATGTATATATATATATATATATATATATATATATATACACATATATTATATATATACACACATAAATATATGTATATACACGTATATTTAACACTGGTGCCTGCCTAACTGAAAAGTAGCCTTAAATTTTTGGGAAATTTGCATTTATTAATGAATCTCGGATTTTCTCGGATTAATTCTCGGATTCTTAAATTAGGATATCTGAAATGTTTATTCCAAATTCTCATAAAAGGACCTCAAGGTTATATAAATTGCTCACAACTTTAATTGTACTTGTGCCATTTAAGTAAGTAAATCGTTTCAGTTACGTACAATAATAATAAAAAAAAATCACGTTTTAATATAAATAATTACTTCAAGAATAAAGTAAACGGACAATTTAATTAATATATAAACAACGAAAAAGTGTTTTGGTGCTACTTAACACGGTTAAATAATATACTGACTCAACCACTAGCAAAAGTTCATATGCATTTGTTTACAATCATTAGTGGGGCGATTCTGTGCGGAGAGTCACACACGTAACGCAGGCTTTAATTTTCATTTATTCAATTATTTATTAAATTTTAATTTTAATTGTGATTTTAGGTGGTATGGTAAATAAGTTATTACCATATTTTTTAGTTTAAATGTGTGGAAATAAAACTCACGGAAAGATATCATTTAATTTCATACTCAAAATGTGCTTTTTTTCCGAAGTAGAAAAAAAGCACATTTTGAGTAATGTCATTAAATGATATACTTTTGTGAGTTTTATTGCCACACATTTAAATTTAAAAATATGGTAATAACTTATTTACCATACCACTTAAAATCAGAATTAACATTAAAATTTAATAAATAATTGAATAAATGAAAATTAAAGCCTGCGTTACGTGTGTGACACTATCCATGGAATCGCCCAGTCACGAAAATCTGTAAGCATAATATACATTCCGAGACAAGTATAAATATGATATGAACAGAAAATACACACTACACAAGAATATGGATAACTAATCAAGTAATAGTACCAATGTGAACAAAAAACAATATTTCAAAAATAAGTTTGAATATATGAAATGAGTCTGATTATATGTATTCAATAAGCAAACATTATATGAAATATAAAGAACACTTACCTGTTTCACATAAAGATGTAACTTTCAGATTTCAAGAATTACACACCTCATTTTTCCATACTACCATCAACAAATAAATATTCTCGTTTTTTTCTGTAAAATGGGTCAGAACAAATCTGCAACAGCATACCAGAAAGACGGCGGCCATGTTGGCTAATTGTCTTGTATCTGATTGATTGGTTGGCTGGCACATCCTTGTGATCATTTATTGTGTCTATGTCGACCGATGTTCCCCGATATTGGCCAATGTGAGTTTTTCTACATGAATTTACAGAACTTAAAATGTTATTATAATTGTTTCCTGTTTTCTACCTTCCCACAAAAAGTGCAATTTGTGAATAAAAAATTAAAATATTCATGATTCCAGAAGTTTTAATGTTACAAATCCAACATCGGACAACATCGATCAATACTGGCCAATGTCGGTAAACATGACCGGTCTTTGCCGATGCACACTAAGATTGGCCGATATTGGCCAGTATCGGGCCAATATTGCTGTGCTACCTGGGTATTTTTTCAAATCCTCCTGTATATATTTTAGTGAAAATTTCAATTTAAAAAGAAAAACAACCAGAAAATTTCTACTTGAAATGAGTAAAGTTATGATTTATTTTATGAAAAATGCCTTTTAAACAAAGGGTGTTTGGAGTTTTTTTGTTTATTTCGACATTTGCAAAGGGTTTTTTTCCTTCTGTTTTACTGCCTCACTTTCAGACCCCAAAAAAGAATCAAAGGCCTTATTCCGTCAATCTTAGATTAATAAATAATGCAACATTGGATAAAATAATGTTTTCCAATATTTAAAGGAAGAGTTATTAAAAATAAATTCTCATAACCGAACTAATGTAAACTGGTGCAATCCTGTTATGCAAAAATTCCAAACAAGAGAGAAGGACATATTTTTGATTAAAAATGGTTCATAAATATATCTAATCGACCTATAAAAATGTTTATTTTCACTTTTTATTATATTTGTACTTTTTTTCATTGCAATTACAATTTAAAGTACATAAATTCATTTTTTTAAGTACTGTATTACATTTGTCTGTTTTGTTCCTCACTGGATTTGCTGACGAGCTACTACCTCAATCCAAATCCTCATTACAATTATTTCACAGCAGGGTTGTAATTTTGACCAAGATAATGGTCAAATGTGGTTTTAACCACCTAAAATTGGTCAAAATTGGTTTTAACCACTCAAAGTTTGTCCAAACTCTATTAAATAACTGTAGGTTTTATAAATTATCAAATTATAAGTGTACTTAAGTGAAAATGAATGCCATATTATATTTATACATGTATATATATAATAATTATTAAATATAGATGGAATTTTCCTCTATCTTATAAAGTACAGGGTACATGCGCATTTCCTTAAATAAAAATCAAGGCCTTTAAAAAAAGGATTTTCAAGGACCAAAACCAAAAAAATGTAAGGAACTACAAATTGATTAAACTACTAATGAATTATAATATGTATTTTTAATACAGTGTTTCATTATTGTAAATACAAGTTTTAAACATTCAAATGACTGGGAAGTTTGGGGGGCGTGGTATTTCGACATGTGGCAGTAGAAATTTAGCAAACTATCACTAGTTATTTCCAAATAGCAAATGCAGCAGAAAAAAAAAGAAATTTAAAGATTGTAATCTTATTGTGCAGGGGGAAAAGGAAACGAGGGTAGGGAATAGAATCCAAAATTTTAGAATGAGGAATTAAGATGATTAATTACATTGCCACTGGAAATTGTAAGAGAGTTGGGGTAAAGATGGAAAAGTATTTTTTAGTGGGGGAGAGTTCAATTAGATGAATATTTATTCATCAGTACTATAGAGTTACAAATAAGGCACGCTTCAATGTTTTTTAATTTTCTGTATTTCCTACCAGTGGAGAAGGGGAAATCAGAGAATTTTGGGGAGGAGAAGGATAAGAGGAATTCAGATAAGCTATTATTTATTGTTACAGTATAAAAAACAGTTTTAAAGATTTTAAGGAGACAGTTTACCTCAGATTGGTCTAAGTGTCGATTTTTTAAATATTAAATGAAAACCCGTTTAATTGTGAATATTTTGACACCTGATTTTTACCCATACAGTAATTAAATCCCGAGATATTGTAAATTTGGTCAATAGAACAAGCACAATTTCCCACACAAATGAAAACTTTAAACGGATTTTTCTCCATGTTCCTATTTTCTTAACTTTCATGTTTTCAAAATGCTAAGGCTTTTGTTTTTGTATTTCAGATAGAGATTTAAAATTTTTTACACATGTTCTTTATTATATGTGTGATAAATCTGTGCATGGAATGAGCCTTCAGATTTTTTGTTATTATTTTTTTAATACAAGTACCGTATATACTGCCGGTTAAGTCGAAGAATTTCTGACAATTTTCGGTAAGCAAATTTGGGGGGTCGACTTATACGCGAGTCAGTTAAAAAAAGAAAAACAAAAAACATCGAATACTGCAAAACTATGGCTTTTTATGTGTATGAATAAAAAAATATTACATAAAATATACAAATAACAATAATTTATCATTAAAAAAAATTCAATGATTTGTTTTTGTTTACTTACTACCATTTGGCATTGGCCAAGTGAAAACTTTGATTTGATTTTGTGCAAAATTAAAGTAAAAAGTTAGGTGGTCGACTTATACGCAGGTTTTTGATTTTTTCCAGAATTTGCATTTGAAAGTTAGGAGGTCGACTTACACGCGAGTCGACTTATACGCGAGTATATACTTTATATGAAGATGTGTTAGTTTTCGTCATTTTTCACTATATGTAGCATTAAAAAAATTATATTAAATTTGATATTAGATTGAAATGCAATGACTTAACCATTTGAACCCTATTTTTAAAAATAAACAAAATAAAAGGTAAACTGTCCCCTTAAGCTTTGTAAGTTGGGGAGAGGGGTGGATGTATACAAAATGAAAAAAAAGGATAAATTTTTTGTGAGGAGAAAAAGGTTGATTAGATGATGACTTTTTTATGTATCATTACCAAAAATTTACAATTGGGACAGAGAAAAAATGAAAACATTTTGAAAATTAAGTTTTATGTGGTAGGAAAGGAAGAAGAGAGGCAAGCTCGGGTGGGTGGGAGGATGTAAAATGACTATTTATTGTCATTCTTACAAGAGAATAGAAGAAAAAAAGTTTTAAAATATTAAATACACAGAAAATAAAAGAATTGAACAATTTTAAATTCTTTAAATTTTTCATGCCAGGAAAGAAAAAAGGGGCGATAAGTCAGAATCATAAAAAAAAGAAAGAAGACTTTTAAACTTTAAGGAGTTTTAAAGATATTAAGGGGAGGGAAGCAAAGTTTCAGAACGGGTGGAATTTAGATGATTTTTTTATATCAGAAATCCAGTGACACAAAGAGTTTTACTCTTAATTAAGAGATAATAGGAAAATAAAATAAAGGACTTTAAGGACCTTTTGCTGATTTTGGATAAAGATGATAAGGTCTTTCAAAACCGTACGATCGCTTTAATAATATTCCTAGCACAAATATATGTTTCAGAAATCTTTTTCTTAAAGTGTAACTAATACATTACGATATTTGGTGGGAAGTAATGAAAATACTGAATTTGTAAATTCCATAATGCACCTGCTGAATGGTTGTGCTAACTCGACCCCAATAGAAAGGTTATTTTCCAAGTTTGATCGCATCCAGAAAAAACTATGAAATTGCCTTACTTTAATACAAAGCCTTTTTTGGTAATCCCTTTTTTAAGTCCTAAATAAAATTTCTTTAGAAAAGATTGTGCAATTAAAAAAATAAGTTTTATAAGTTAAAGTATATTACAATTTGCAAACACTTGCAAATGTTTTATTCAATATTGTTAAATGGTATTGTGAAAAATCCTGTCAAATGTTGCACTAAATTTATCATTTTTAAAAAATAAATTTTTATTTCTTTGCCACTGATGACCAAAAACTATTTTGACCAGGATGGTTAAAACCGGTTTTACCGCTGCACCTGGTTAAAATCACTACAACCCTACTTCAGAGGAAATTGATCCGCAATGCTGGTTTGCAAGGCAACTTTTATAAAAAGGAAAGAGGCAAAAACTATGCATATTTTTCCTGAATTGCCAAAGGCAAAATTTTAAGGGACACAAAATAAAATTTACAAGCGTGCTATAAAATAAATTTTGAGTTTTTATCAGTCCAGATATGAGAGATTCTGGATGTGAGAGTGTCCAGTGTAGCATATGCACACCTATACATGTGTATCTGTATCTATGAAAATATATTCAAGTTCTATTGTGCATAAGAATATGATATTTTAATGTATGAATCTTTGTACTGTTTAAGGAAATGAAACTTGCCAAATATAATATCTAAATCAGTAAGGTTTAGGGCAGTTTATTAAAGAATACGCTGTTTGTTATTTTTATTTCTGTTTTTAGATTCAAATGTAACTAAAACATTTTTACTGAAGTTCAATAAGTCATTTCCTTGGATGAAAAAGGCGACAATATCTTCTTACTGATACTTTGGAGAAGTTCTTGTTCTCATCCAAAACAAAACTTTTCCACTTAAGAAAATGTCTACAGAAGGAAATTCTTCCTCCATTGAACAGATTTTTCTTCCTCAAAATGGTGATAAAGAAAAACATTCCTCCTTTGATACAAAACAAAAATCTTTTATTTGTGAAGTATGTTCTAAAGGATTTTCTGATAATAGAAGTCTAAGAACACATTTCTTGATTCACACTGGACAGAAACCCTATGTTTGTGAAACATGTTCCAAAACATTTTCTAAGAATGATACTCTAAGAAGACATCTCTCGACTCATACGGGAGAGAAACCCTTTGTTTGTGAAATATGTTCCAAGGGATTTTCTAGGAATGGTAATCTAAGAAACCACCTCATGATTCATACAGGTGAAAAGCCCTTTGTTTGTGAAATATGTTCCAAAGCATTTACTCATAAACAACATCTAAGAATACATCTCTTTGTTCATACAGGTGAAAAATCCTTTGTTTGTAATATATGTTCCAAAGGATTCTCTCAGAATGTTACTCTAAGAAACCATCTCTTGACACATACGGGAGAAAAACCCTTTATTTGTGATATATGTTCCAAAGAATTTTCTCAGACAGGTCATCTAAGAAGCCATCTTTTAACTCATAAGGGTGAAAAATCATTTCTTTGTGAAGTATGTTCCAAAGCATTTTTTCATAATCATCAGAGAAAAAGACATCTCTTGATTCATACGGATGAAAAATCCTTTGTGTGTGAAATATGTTTCAAAGGATTTAATGATAACAGTACTTTGAGAAAACATATCTTGAGACATACAGGTGAAAAACCCTTTGCTTGTGAAATATGCTTCAAAACGTTTTCTAGGAATAGTAGTTTAAGAACACATCTCTTGACGCATACAGGAGAAAAGCCCTTTGTTTGTGAAGTATGTTCCAAAGGATTTGCTCATAACAGTAATTTTAGACGACATCTGATGATGCATATTAGTGAAAAACCCCATGTTTGTGAAATATGTTCCAAAGGATTTTTTCATAATCATCAGCTAAGAAAACATCTCTTGATTCATACAGGTGAAAAATCCTTTGTTTGTAAAATATGTTCCAAAGGATTCTCTCAGAATGTTAATCTAAGAAACCATCTCTTGACACATGCAGGAGAAAAACCTTTTGCTTGTGAAGTATGCTTCAAAACATTTTCTAGGAATAGTAATCTAAAAATACATCGTTTGTCTCACACAGGAGAAAAACCTTTTATTTGTGAAACTTGTTCTAAAAGATTTTCTAATGATAAAAGTCTAAGAAGACATCTCTTGACTCATACTGGAGAGAAACCCTTTATTTGTGAAATATGTTCCAAAGCATTTCCTGATAATCATCAGCTAAGAAAACATTTCTTGATACATACAGTTGAAAAATCCTTTGTTTGTAAAATATGCTCCAAAGGGTTCACCCAGAATAATGATCTAAGAAAACATCTCTTGACACATGGAGGAGAAAAACCTTTTGCTTGTGAACTATGCTTCAAAAAGTTTTCTAGGAATAGTATTCTAAGAACACATCTCTTGACACATACAGGAGAAAAACCTTTTGCTTGTGAACTATGCTTCAAAACGTTTTCTAGGAATAGTATTCTAAGAACACATCGCTTGACGCATACAGGTGAAAAACCCTTTATTTGTGATATATGTTTCAAAGGATTTTCTCATAATTCTAATCTAAGAAACCATCTCTTGACACATGCAGGAGAAAAACCTTTTGCTTGTGAAGTATGCTTCAAAACATTTTCTAGGAATAGTAATCTAAAAATACATCGTTTGTCTCACACAGGAGAAAAACCTTTTATTTGTGAAACTTGTTCTAAAAGATTTTCTAATGATAAAAGTCTAAGAAGACATCTCTTGACTCATACTGGAGAGAAACCCTTTATTTGTGAAATATGTTCCAAAGCATTTCCTGATAATCATCAGCTTAGACAACATCTCGTGATTCATACAGATGAAAAACCCTTTGTTTGTGAATTATGTTCCAAAGGATTTTCTCAGAATGGTCATCTAAGAAACCATCTTCTGACTCATAAGGGTGAAAAACCTTTTATTTGTGAAACTTGTTCTAAAAGATTTTCTAATGATAAAAGTCTAAGAAGACATCTCTCGACTCATACTGGAGAGAAACCCTTTATTTGTGAAATATGTTCCAAAGCATTTCCTGATAATCATCAGCTAAGAAAACATTTCTTGATACATACAGTTGAAAAATCCTTTGTTTGTAAAATATGCTCCAAAGGGTTCACCCAGAATAATGATCTAAGAAAACATCTCTTGACACATGGAGGAGAAAAACCTTTTGCTTGTGAACTATGCTTCAAAAAGTTTTCTAGGAATAGTATTCTAAGAACACATCTCTTGACACATACAGGAGAAAAACCTTTTGCTTGTGAACTATGCTTCAAAACGTTTTCTAGGAATAGTATTCTAAGAACACATCGCTTGACGCATACAGGTGAAAAACCCTTTGTTTGTGATATATGTTTCAAAGGATTTTCTCATAATTCTAATCTAAGAGCCCATCTCTTGACGCATACAGGTGAAAAACAATTTGTTTGTAAAATATGTTCCAAAGCATTTTCTCAAAATAGTAATCTAAGGACCCATCTCTTGATTCATTCAGGTGAAAAACCCTTTGTTTGTGAAATTTGTTACAAAGCATTTTCTCAGAATAGTAATCTAAGACGCCATCTCTTGACTCATACATGTGAAAAACCCATTGTTTCTTAAATATGATCTTAAAGGATCTTCTGAGAATGGTAATTTAAGCGTCCATCTCTTGACGCATACAGGAGAAAAACTCTTCGTTTGTGAAATATGTTCGAAAGGATTTTCTCAGAATGGTAATTTAGGAGCCCATCGCTTGACTCACATTTAAGAAAAGAAATCCTTTTGTTTGTAAAATATGTTTCAAAGGATTATAAGATAACCATTATTTAAAAAAACATTTGTCTCATACCAAATGGGCAATTCCTAATATTGTCCTACATTTTTATTTCCAAAATTGAATTTGAACCTTGTGTATGTCATTTCATTTATTATCAACTTTTTTATGTTTTAGCATTCCGTTTGTTTTAGCAACTTTTAACCTATTCATTAGATTTCAGTAATGTAAAACCTTTTTTATAGTGTACTTTTGATTTTTTTTCATTATAAAAAAATTTTCTCCTAAAATAAAAAAAATAATCTGACCTGAAAGGATAAATTGTACCTCAATATCTTATACAATAGAAAAGCTTTACTGAAAAAACACATTTTTAAAAATATAAGAAGTGGGTTAAAAGTATATTTGTGTGCAGAAAGAAATCATACCTAAGTTAAAGCTTATTTAAGTTCAATTTTCTTAAATTTCCCAAGGATTTAAAGGAAACATTTCTCATTATCATGTATTCTTTCCACCCATCATGAGCAAAGTCTTTTTCTGAAAATATATAAATAATTAATTGAATATTTATTCGTCATGTTTTCTCGATTCATAAATAATGGTTGTATACGCTAATCAGCCATGCACTTTGTTTCTAAGATCCTTTTATTCTTTGTGTCCCATATCATTGAATTCTGAAATTTTTGCAGTATGGCTATATTGTCTTCTATTATCATATATTATAATACTAAGAAATCTTGTGTATATGCAAATTTCGTCTGAAAAACCTTTCTTATGATCTTGACTAAATTTTTTATCCTACCATTTTGAGGTACGAGAAAACCATGGGGATAGGTCACATGGTTGAGGAAATTCGATGAGTAGGTCATTTTGATGTCAATACAGGTCATTGTATTTTAATGGAATGAAGATTTAATCAATTATTAACTTTTTGAAAAATCGGCAGTAAAAGAAAACGCAAAGCTGTCAACATTTTGCCAAATTTGGCAGGAAAATTGATTTACATGATTACCACTGCTAAAACATTTACGTCTTGCTTGGCATCAAATGAAATAATATCCGAGAATGTATTGCTTTATCGAGTTGAACTCAAGGTTAATTTTGACCGAGCTATGCTTGGTCTTTCCTGCTGTTATAATGTAATACGAGCAAACGTTTGTATGGAATTTTTTTCTAAAAAATGACTTTAATGATTTTTACTTAATTTTGTATCCTACCGTTTTAGAATATGAGAACACCCAAATTTGGTAGAAAAAATTTGATGAGCAGGTCGCTTAGGCGTCACTGCGATTTGATAGAAATGAAGGTTGATATAGTTATTAAGTTGTTGAACATTTTTTTAAAAGCTGCTTGTTACAAAATTGTAATAAACAGTCATAAGTATACCGTGATGAAAAGAGGGAGGGATGATTGTTTGTTTTTACGCTTTAATGAACTGAAACTAGAATTTGCCGAAAGGAATTGTAACTTATTCTTTCTTCATTCTCTCCAAATGTGAATTTTTATGTATTTTTAAATATTTCGTTGCATAATGTGATTTTTTAGGCTGTTGGTTTTTTTTTAATGTTAGAGGTTTCTGAAAGTGAATGGTGTTCTATACAAATGTTAAAAGGCATATCTTGGTTTGAATTTATCGTTTTTTGGAAAGTGGCTTTGTTGTGGGTTGATGAACCTGTTGCAGCACTATTTCTGTTGAAAAAACATATTTTATGGAACTCACAATCGAATGATTATTTCTAGGGTGAACAACTGGGAGAACACAAAAATATGGCTTTTAAGCATTATTTTTTATAAACTTACGTACAATATAAATCTTGTCAGTTCTATTTAAACACATTTAAGCCCCGTCGGTACATTAAAGTGCCATTAAAATAGCTTGTTATAAAATTCATTTAATACATCAATTAGTAGCAATACTGTTTAGAATGAGTTATAGATACATTACTTTATCTTGTTCCAAGAGCATTATTGGTTGCACAAAACAAAAGTATTTTTAGAAGGATGATTTATTTTCCCTTTGCATCTTTTCAGCTTTCTTGACGTTGAAATATTGGAGGAGAAAAGTTTCAGTTCAGAAATATTTCTTTTGTATTTTTACATTTCCTTATTCTAAAAAAAAAAGTTTTAAATAAAATATTTGAAAGGAGGTATAAATAATCAGTAAAATCCCTATAAATTCAAACTTAATTTTAGTTGACAAATTCCTTTTAAAATTTATTAAGTGATTGTGTAAATCTTCTAATGTAGTTTCAAAAATTCATGAAAAATGCTTTATGAGATGAAATTTTCATTATTTGGGACATGAAGGGTTAACAAAAAGGGCATTGATTAGCTTTAAAAAATTTAAACAAAATGCAGTACACAATGTTATTAACTGTATAATGATTATATCTCGATTAGTTTGTAAAGTTGAACTGTGTGCGATGCTGAACAGAGGGTGGTACCTTGTCTATTGCCATTCTGCCTTCATCCTATAATCATCAGAAAATCGATGTCTCAGCAGGGTTTTTATTTACATCCATTAAGTATATCTGTTTTAAAGACTAAGATTTAATGGGGTGGAGAAATCATGATAAGTAGTTAAAAAAACATATTTTGAAAACAAAAATGCTCTTACAGTTTTTCTGTGCCCGCACACCAATGGAAAATGCAGTTTTGTCATTTGTTTAAACTTCAGCATATTCTTTTAGGAAAATATTCTTCAATGTAAACAAGGTGAAATTTTGAAAAGAAAGAATAATTGATTTCTTGAATCTGCCACTCTGTTGTTCCTCATTGTAGGTGTTACTAAGCTGTAAAATTTATTTTTAAATTTCAAAAGAATAATATCACACGGTAAATAAAAGCCCCGATTATGTTATGAAATGTTTGAACTGTACTCTCCTGTTAGAAATGGCTTTTTTTTTGTTCAATTTTGCCAGTTCTTAAAAAAATCAATTAAAAAGAGTTTCAAAGTCTAGCAACTGAAGTATGTTTTAAATTGATGTATGAATTATTTTAAAAATGTGTTACACTAGATTCCCTCAAATTCGCACATCATCGCAGATGTAAACAATGAAACTTTCAGTTCAGGTGCTTAGAAAAAATTACTGAATTTTATAGTTTTATATCATTCAGTACATATTTTATTATGTAATTCTCGTTGATACGACTGAACTCATTGCTTATCATGAAGAAAGTAAAAATATATTTCTGAAAGAAAAAACAAAATATTGCTGATATCTTTGGTAATCACAATCTTTTTTACCGACTATATTTATATATTAATCAAGCTCTTTTGGTTAGTAACATTGGCTAAACTTGAAATAAAACTTCTTTACTTTAGGATTTTGATGTGAATTAATGGAGAGTCTTTATGAGGAAAGTTTCATTGAATAATCCAAGGAAAATGTATCTCATCTTTATTATGCATGTTTAATTATACATTATTAATTGTGTACTTGACCTTTACTTTTAATAGTTTAATCATTTTAAGAATTATCTTACTTTTTATAATTTTAGTTATTACTTAATTATTTTAATATTTTACCATATTATAAGCATTCATTATAATTTGGATTGCATTGTTACATTCAAATTACTGTTTAAAAAATGTAAACAAACCAATGACCAAAAATCCATCAAATTCTAAAATCCACACAACCTCTGGTAGCTGTGCGGATTTGAGTGAGTCTACTGTATTAATATTGCACTTTTTTTTCTTTTAAAAAATTTCTGAGTAGATGTATTGTTTTTACATATGATCTTCTTTTTTTTCAACAAAATTTAAATTGTTTTAGATTCAAATTACATTGTAATTAAAAAATAAAAATTGTAGTTGATCAAGTGGAAAAGGTGTGTCTTTTTTCTATTTGTTTGAATTGAAGATATTGTGTTTATTACAAGCTACTTTCATTATTATTATTATTATTATAAGGATTATTTGTTTCAGTGGATAGTTGTGGTTCATCTCTACAGAGGTCGTTTTTTACTTTTTCAATTTTGTTGTAAAAGGTTTTTTTATTATGAGGATAATTTTACTTTATAAACTGAATTTTTCTTAATGTGAAAGTGTCCTCAGAAAATCAAACTTCATGCAAAATCGAAAAAGGACTTTGTAGAGATCGACTTCAGCTTATACAGTGCAAAAAAAAAAAAAAAAATCATTTCGAAATATTGAAATGCAAACAAAATGTAAAAGATTTCTTTCGTTGGATTAATATTAGTGAGCTGATAGCATGAGTGAAGTAGCCTCTTTATCATAATCTTCTTTAACGTCTGAAGATGCATAAGATAATCTACATAATAATGCAGTAAACCATGTTTAATCCGGTCATCTCTTATAGATGAGAAACTTCTGTAATCCGGACATTTCAGTACATTTATTCTTTTTTATTTTCAATTACTGATCGTAGGTGGCACCATCAGACACATATAAAGAAATTTCAGAAGAGGATTAAGGAAAATAAAAAGACACTATCTAATTTACTACTTTCAATTTTAAAATTCTAAGAACTTTCTGATTCCATAGTAATTAATATGTCTTTTTTAAATATTAAGTTGTAAAAATTCGAAATTAATGTTAATTTTGCTATTTTTCTTTCTCCAAAGGTAAGACGATGGCACCAAAACATCTATAAATCTGACTCTGTTATTGTAGTAGAAGATCTTTATAACGCAATTTTCCATGTACTGCACAGCGTTTCAGACATAAATACTGGATTTTGCAGTTTAGAAGCACCTGCAGTCCAGGGTTCTCAGATCGGGCCCACTTGAAAAAACCCACCGAAAAACCCATAATGTGGATTTTTTCTATATTTTAATCAAAATATTCATTTAATGAATTTAAGTAATTTCAATGACTTTTGAAAAAACAAATTTAATACATAAAAGCCAGTACACCTGGAATAAAAAAAATATATTTTAGCACATTGAAATATTTTTCTGACACAGAATATACTAGGCAACATACACAGTACATAACTATAGGTAAACGCATGTGATAAAAATGTCTTTCTGTAAAATATTCAAATCAACTGTAATCATGAAGATAAAAATCCTAACTAGATCTAAAATTTATTTTTTTTATTTTTCGCTATCTTCAATAGAAAGTGTAATCAATTTTTTTCGACTTCCGGTTTTTGATGAATTTACATGCTGGGGTCAGAGATACCAAAAAACTTGTTTATACAAAATGTCTATCTGTGTGTCTCTGCTGTTCCATCAAAAAGTGCATGAAATTATGCATAGAATTGAACCAAATTCAAATGCAGGTCTTTTCTGAATTTGGAAAGATTCCCCTGGAAGGGGGTGCTTATCAGCGATTTTTGTGCCACTTTCATTATTGTATCATCAAAAAGCTTAGGATGTTATGCATAGGATTGAACAAAAAATTTTGTGTATGTTTTCGTCTATGACAAGTACGCCCTTCTTGAATTTGGAAATATTCTGTCAGAAGGGGGTGCTGTAATGACAATTTTTGTTCCATTTTCATTATTGCACCATCGAAAAGGGTATGAAGTTATGCATAAAATTGAGCAAATTTCATATTTATGTTGTTTGCTATGGCAAGCAGGTCCTCCTTGAATTTCATTATACGTTGCAAACCGATCAGAGTTCAGCAGGGATGGGATATGAATTCTGATGCAATCATAAGCTTAAAAACAATAACAAAGAGATTTTATGTTGTTGTTTCATTATCCTTTTTTATTTTATTTATTTTTTGCATTTGTAATATATATATATATATATATATATATATATATATACAGAAAGAAATGGTTCTTTTAAAGAGGTAGTGAAATTTCATATTACATAACAAAATAGTACTTTAGATATGTATTTTTTACTCCCTTCTTTTCTTGTTTCGCACGTATTTTAAATTTTAACGTTCTATTCATTGATTTTCAAAGTAAATTTTATAGAAGAAGCAAATTAACAATTTATATTTATTGTACGTTAAAAACGACTCTGTGAGAAACACTGACATTTAATTTAAATTCTTATAATTTATACAATTTATAATTTTAAAAATACCATTACAATTATATTGTATAAGTGAGAAATATATATATATATATTTGCTGTATAGCATATATAATCTATAAATGATATAGTATACAATAATGTAATATCACATATACTTTTAAAAAAACGATTTTCCCCGGGGAAAATTGGGTTTTTCATGAAAAACCCCATGCGGGTTAGGTTTTTTTTTTTTTTTTTTTTTTTAAATCCGCGTTTTTGCAAACCCTGCTGTATTCCCACATTGTAAAAAAGTGCTACTCTCTAGATGACTAAATTTGATGTACTAGTTCAACTTTATCTCCTCATTCAAGACCTTTTTAATGAAAAAATTGCAATTATTACAATAAACATCTTTGAAAATGAGTAACATAATTAATGATTTGGGTCCAAGTATATTTGGACTATCTTTTTAAAGTAAATGTAACAATGTGTGGAATGAGCTATATAATGCAAAAAATTTATAATTTAGATAAGTCCTAAGGAATGCTAGTATGAAAATATTCTAGTATTTCGATATGTTTCGCACGTATTGGGCCATGTTTACAAGGTAAATTTAATGATGTATGAAAGGTGGTCCATATAACACAAAATTCTATATAATGCACAATCTTGCGTTTTTAGGTTTGCGTTATAAAGATCTTCTACTGTATTATTATTTTTTTAATATGTGACTTTCTTCGGTATTTCTAGATATTATATACTTAATTTTTTATATGATTTGCCTTATGTATCACTATTTTAAATATGTTAGTGTAATTATAAAGTTATTTAATTTTCTATAATCCGAAATCACCATAATCGTGCTGATTCCGGATTAAAGAATTTATACAGTAATAATAATAAGGCTTTGTCATAAGTTTTTATTAAAATCCAGACTCATTTAAGCTCTTTCTTCCTATTTCGACCGAAAATGAAAACGAAGATGTCCAAAGTAATTAATACATACATAAATACAGATAATTATTAATTAGTCCTACGTGTGGCCAAAGTTTGCTGTCTCTGCCTCTGACCAAAACTTTTTATTTTCATATAAAATAAAATGTCATGCATTTATCAACGACTCAGAACAATTTTCTAACTATACGCATTTCATCTCATTAAAAAATAGTTTAGTATACATATCCAGATTTATCTTTTATTATGATTTTCGTAAATGATTCATCTGTTATACTAGAACTTTTTCAAAGAGTATTCGAAACTCTTTTTTGCAGTTTCAAACTAAAAAAAATTATTACTGTTAAGTCTATAGTTTTAATGAGCACGTGAAAAGCGTCTTGAAAGTTGAGTCATATATGGATTACTTGCATTGTAATTTGCACTCACGTCATTATACTTTGCACTAGAGTCAGTGATGACTGATAATTATAAGCACTGAAGTTCACAGCAATAAATTAAATGGGTGTCTTATTTGAGCCGTTGCAGTTCAAATCATTGACTCATGTTGAAAATTTCAAAAGAAGTAACGAGATTTTTGGAATACAGATAGTTTCGGTCTGGCCCAATTTTTAACAGCATTTTCGCCGAAACTGATTTTGGGTCGAAAAAGAAACAAAATCAAATCTGCGGTCAATCTTTAATAATAATCTATTTTGCTTATAAACTTAAACTGATTTCTTCCCTTTCTAGCAAACATTTTGGAATTTTGATTGGTTCTAGAACTATTGATTTAAATTGCTCATAATTTGGTTGATGCAGTTAAAAAAAATAGACACCATTTTGCATTTTAGCAAATGTCTCTAAAACTCCTCTTTAAAACTTTTACATTTGTGAATATTACGATGCAAGAATAGGAGTGCTGCGTGCTATAATCTCCTTTAAAAAATAAGTTTCATTTACTTAAATGGGATATGCGAATTGAGTTTTTCCAACTCAATGTAATTCCCTAGCCGGGATTTACACCCAGAACCTTTTGACTTCCATTGCCAATGACCTGTCTATTGAGCTATCTAGGCCAATGACCGACGGGTATATTTCTCTCAGATAAACTTATTGGTAACAGTATCTGTGACAGTATTCTGCCCTCGTTGGATCGGACGACTTTCTCGTAATGCGCCGACAAAATGATAATTTCGCATTCTGCCCCTATCGTCCCGGAATTCGTTCGATTTTCCGCTGTTATTTTCGTCGTAATTCAGCCGACTGTTATAGGCAGTCGGAAAGCATTAGCTCTGTCGGTTTAATGTTAAGATGGCGCTTATGTACGCAACCTTTGTATATGAGGATAGAGAGACCTATTTCTTGTTAAATATATATTTTATTTTATTAGTAGTAATTTTTTTTTTGTTTTCAACTTTGTTATGTCTATTAATAGAAATAGTTTTACCTTAAATTTAATGTAAAATAATTATGAGTGAAGCATATTTTTCCAATTATTTGGCTGATATAACTTGTACCTTTAAAACCTGTATTACAAAAAAAAAAAAGAAAAAATCTTCATGTTAAAATTTATTAAAATATATTTTTGAGATTAAAACTTATTGTACTAATCCGTGTATATCTCGCTCAGATAATCGTATTGGTAACAGCATCTGGTCTGCCATGCCGACCGCATTCGGAACGGCATTAAACGATGGAGCCACTGTCTTTGTATTTTTTAAGTTGCCTGATTTTCGAGGTAACATTGTATCCCTAATTTCATAAAAATACAGGGTGTCGCCAAACATGATCAATAAATGGATACGTAAGATCAAGTCCTTAATCCACAATAATGTTGTCAATGACTCTTTGAAAACAGGCTACTCCATTGGTAACACCAAAAGGAACACGCAAAAACTGGTATAAATCTCCACAATCTTCAAAAGATGTGTAATGCCTTTCACTATCCAGAATAGGGATTTGATGGCAGGCACTTTGCAGATCAATTTTACTAAATACTTTATTTTTCGAAATTTTGAAAATTATCTCTTCAATTTTAGGCAGAGGATAGGCATCAAGCAAAGTGTACTTGTTAATGGTCTGCGAATAGTCAACCACCATTCTAGGCTTGTGATTTTCTCCTCTAATAACGAATGCTAGAGCCCGCCACGGTGAATTTCTTGGAACATCCTTCTGGAGAAGTTTCTGAAATTCAATCGCCATAAAGTTATCGTCTTCATAGGCATGACGTCTTGACTTTGTCACCACAGGCCTACAATCCGGGTTCAAGTTAGAAAATAATGAAACAGGAGGTACTTGAGCTACAGCTAGAGAACAAATTGTAGTGGAGGTCTATTACCATAAAATCCAATCTCCGCAGATTAATGTCCCTTTAGAATATCTTGACCTATCAAAACGTCAGTACAAAGATCCTTCATAATTAAAAGTTGCACATCTTGATAAGTGAAGTTTTCAAATTTATTCTACAAAAACCTACTGTTTCAGTGACCATCGAGGTGTTTGCTATGGATATTTTTCCAAAATATGGTTCAATTTTAGCTCTACATTTAGCCACACGTTCCGTGTGGTGATCAGTAATGATCAAGAACACGTATCTAGTTTGCCTTACACACTCGTTGATAATATCCCTTTCTGCCACATTTTCTGCACACACACTAATTCGTGGATTGAAATAGCTTTTACAGAAAAAGCATTTCTGAGATCTTGAACAGGGGAGGGAGGGGGAAGCAGCCGATGTTTGTATGTCCTCTTCTTCTAGAAAATTGTGTTCTCCCATAGCTGCAGATGGCACTGGGAGGGAATTTCCCATATAAGAAGCTGCATGCACTTCAGCCAATTCAAGGGATCTGGCTTGTTCAAAAGCTTGATCAAGAGTCATCGAGGTATTTTCAAGAAGTCGTTGACGAATACAGGGACATTTTAAACTCCTTATGAAAGCATTTTTAATGTATTCTTTAAGGTAATCTTCGGCCTTTACGTCCATAAAGTCACAATCTTTGCTTAATTGATTTAAAATTTGTAAGTTATTCGGCGACCGTTTCTCCAGTTTGTTGGTTTCGCGTCGACAAGCAATGTCTAGCAAATATAACATTGCGTTTCTTTATGAAAAACGAATCTAGTGTTGTAATTGCTTCAGTATAAGTCGTACAGTCATGAATAAACTGGTAAACATTTGAACTCACATAATTGCACAGTAAAGCCAATTTATTTTCCTTCTGAAATGCTTGTTATAACTTCTAGAAAGTTTGCGAAAGTTCTTTTTCAATGGCTCCATTTTGCTTCTGCGCTTGAGCACATGGGATCTACGTCGAATCTTTCAGGCTTCAGTAGTTGTTCCATAGTATTCAATTTAAGAAGGTATGCAAAAAGTTTCGTAGTTATTAAAATTGTGCTATTAATAAACGTAAAGTACGATGAGGAGATTACTTAAGCAGAACTTAGCTTTTAATAACTACGAAGTACATCGCGAACGGTAGATGTTCACACCATGTCAACAACATCAATGTGTTGCCAAATCATGAAACATAATAGAGTGTTGCTGCTTATAATTAAGAATATCACAATGAGTAAGTATTACGGTGGCCCCCAACAACTAGTTAAATTTGTTGGAAAGTGTTAAAAAATCCACTCGTACACAAGGATAAGGACATACAGTAAAACCTCCTTAAAGCGACCACGTTCCATTTCAATAAAAATTGGTCGCTCCGAGAGGTGGTCCCTTAATAGAGGCCATGTTTAAATCTAGATTTTAATTGTTGAAAAAAAAGGTACCAATGTTACTAAAATTTATTTTTCACCTTATGAAAAATTTTAAAAATTTAAGTATCAAAACAAAAGTTAATTACATAAGTTAATTACTGTCGTGTTTAAAAAATGATTACATTGACGTTTGCTTTGATTTTACGGTTTTATCTTTTAAAACTTTTATTTCCCAGTCCTTTTGAAGTTCAGTAAATAAGTGAAATTTTTTTTGGACGGGAACAAATAATGACGATTTCATTAATTTAACTATTTCTCTGAGAATTTCCCGACAGAATAGAGATTGACCGTCATTCTTAATTTGCCATCAGAGTTAAATTCATTTCCTAAAAAGGCACAAAGGGGTTTAAACACTTAAAAGTTACTAGGATAAAAAAAATCTAAACTTAGTTTAGAAATTTGATAAATAATGTGCTCTCCGGAATTATTTTTCTTATAAAACCTTCTTCAAGCGACCAGGAAAAAACGGAATTTTCTTCAAAGAAATTGTTCGCTCATGAAGGAAGTTCATCTGGGATGGTCTCTGAATGGAGGTAAAATTAGTATTGAGCCTATGAGAATAAATTTCGTTCCATGAAAATATGGTCGTTCAGGTAGGCGGTCGCTTAATGGAGGTGGTCGCACTGGGAGGTTCCACTATAATTCTGTAGCTGAGAAACAAAAATTAGATTAAAAAGATGATTCTGAAGAGCCAAATCAGAAAAACAGCGTGTTAGCTTTTATCCAAGATGAAATGACATAAAACTATGCCTTTTAAAATAGTTTTCTCATTTAGCTCATTCAAATTATTTTAGTAATGAATAATTGTTTTTATTACGATATTCATTTATTCATTCAGACTTTGCAATATGTACAGTAAACGTTCAGTTATTTAGGAAGAAGTGATCATTGTCTATTTCGTAATGAGAAATCGTTATTTGACAAATTATTAAACCCACATTTTACCCGAGAATTTTATTAAACTAATTTTATTATATTGTATACTCAAGACTATTTTATAATTAGACGTGTTTGGATTATCACCTACTGTAATTGGATATAAAGATTATTCATTGCACTTCACAAGGGTAAGTTTTTTGTTTAATTTGTGTGTGTTTGTATTTTATTTTTTTTTGTTGGGGGGGGGGGGGTTATTTATCCTCAAATCGCTATCGTGGATTGTTGGATCAGATTAATACTTTCTTCACCAACAGGCTGTTTATTTTGATTCCCTAATACGAGCGCTGGAGAATGATTTATTTTAGCAATGCATATTGCATAATAACTCGATTTGATTACCAAACATAATTAATTGTGATATGTTTCATATTAGAATTTATTTTATAAACATGTAAAGATTTTTTTGAAAGCCGGTTTATGTATATAAATAAGCTTTTTTTGTAGCATCTGTTTACTATCTTAATCATAATGTTAAATTACAGTTATCAAAGTTACAAATTATTAAGAAACAAACATAGAAATTATATCCAAACAAAAAATATTTGTTGCTTTAATTTTTAATTTGGCAAAAATAAGTTTAACAAATGCAAATTTAAAAATTATAATAATAGAATAATTTGACTGATTTCAACAGAAAAACAGAAGGTACTATTTTTAACTGCTTCACTATTTTATCAATGGCTCCCTTAGCAGACATCGATTTTATAGTAATCAAATGTCCGAGCATTTGAAGTACATTCGGCAATCAGCATTTTCCAAACATGACGATTAGATTATCCTTTACAGAATTTTTTTTTTTTTTTTTTTTTTTTTTTTTTTTGCGAGAGAGAGAAATACAAGATGTCAATAAAAGAATGTTTCAACTTAAATGGTATATTATACCAGCTTAATTTAGACAATTTACAACAAATCATCTATCAATTTGAAGGTAAACTAAGCTAGTTTTCCTTACAAATTTTTAATACATGCATCTTTAGTTATGCGGCACACATCCAACCTAAAGTCCAATTCTTCTCACAACTTCAGTTAAGAGCCATGGTCAGTAAGAAAAGATTTCGCATTTCTCCGAGAAGCAGCTTGGTGCCACCCCCCCCCCCCCCCAGCTCCTGTCAAGTAGTCGGATACTATAATTACCGCGAAGTCCTCCCCGGTCAGTAGATAAAATTTATGACCCCAGCGGTAGGGAGATTTGGACAGTATAGGAAAAATATTTCTGAATTCTTTTTCAGTTTTTAGAAATAAGATGAATGATGAAAGAAATGACTGGAATGATTTTTTTACTGACTAGTTTTATTTAATTATAATTTAAAAGTTTGCGCGTTTACACAGACTCCAAAGAAAAGCGTGAGAACTACACAGCATTCACAAAATTTTCTGTACATTTATGTAGATTTGCAAAATGAGTTATGGTAAAACCTATATTGATTTTCATTTTATATGATCTGGTACAAATAATTACCTCATGTATGAATGATTGTATTTTTTCGTGGTCTTTAATTTAATTTAATTTTTTATAATGATTTTCACTTACGATTGAAGACATCATATTATATCATAATTATATCATAAAATATCAATTAATATAGTATTAGTCACAATCGAATTTTAAACAAGGGAGAAATTATTATATTATATGTATGTAATTATTATATTATATGTATGTATTATATTATATGTAATATTATTATATTAAATGTATTCTTTAGTGCACAGTTTGATTTTAACAATTGAACCACACTAAAAAACAAACTGATTAAATAAATTAGCTATTTTCCTCTTTCCCCGAAGCAAGACTTTTATTCATTCTTCCAATGTATGAAACTATCTTTGGAATGAAATTTATTCCTGTTTTTGAGAGAGAGAGTGTGAGAAAGATGCAGCGAGATTAGCGAAAATCTAATTATTTTAAAGTTTTCTTGTAATGGATACATTTTAAAACTGCATTTGCATCCATTTTTAAAATATTTATTTAAAAAAATTACAAACAGGATTATGAGATGAGAAAAACTAACTTATATGAACAATTCTATTAGTCATCACATTCATATATAACTAACAAATCAAAACTTCGATATATTGCGAATTAAAAAAAAATCTGAACTTGACAAATAATTTTTCTTTAAACAATTTTTTTCCACGCAAAAAATTTTTCCCTTTTGTTAGATTTTAATAAAAAACACTTTTACTTAATTTCTACACATCGCTGTCTTCAGCTTTTAAATGTTATTATATATATTTGGCTTATCAATGGAAATATTCGACTAGTAGATGGCTACTAAATAAAAAGTAACTATTAGACAGAAATTGCTATTAATTTCTACCTTTGGAATTTAAAAGAAATTGGGCAATGTTGAATAGCACAATTTATAATATTAATTTAAAGTAATTTCTTTCAATTTCTATAACTATTTTAAATTTATGAGAAAAGAAAATTTTAAATTCCAAAATGCACGAAATTGAATTCTACATTATGCTATATCTTAAAAATGAAAGGATACATATATAAGTTATTTTAAATAAATAAAAGTTAGACACCAGACATAGATATTTTCTTTTTTTTTCTTTCTGTCTTTCAATTAAAACTAATAATTATTGCGTGTTATAATTCAGAAATGACTATGAAGACAATTGAGGTATATATAATATTTGTTCAAATTATTTAATCTCGACATGTCAATAGAAATAATATGGAATAGAAATAATGTGGAAATAACATGAAAACTCATAGATGGTCACACTCCCTATTTTTTTTAAATACCTATTTCAAATTATATACTTTTTCTTTCTTCTATCTTTAGAAGAAAAAAGCATTGCATTCGTGAAAAAATTCGACTTCCGGTTGTCGACGGATTTATAAGTTTTAGGGCTAATACACAGTAATAAACTGTAGTATATATTATTTGCAAACTAAAAACCTCTTTATACATATTTTCAAAGTAATATTAATAATAATTCTAATACCATATAATTGGGTTAAACTTATGTGTTCAAATTTTAAGCATTTTTTTTTTTATAAGCAAGATTTTATTTAAAAAAATATTCGCATATGCTTTTCTCATCTGTTACTTTTTTTATGGTTGTTATCCTGGCACTTTTATAAAATTTTGTTGACTAAAATCAGTCGATAAATGAGCTTTATTTTATTTATTTTTTTACGTGGATTTCGTATGAAATACTACCTATTGGGATCTAATCTATGTTGGAATTTCGGAAAAATATTTGCAGATCTACACCGATCATGATCCCTAGAACCCAAAACCAGCACCCAGTAAAAAAAAACTATATATATATATGTATGTATGTATATCACTTTTTCTGGACACGATAACTTCCATAATTCTGCATAAATCTTTTTCAAACTGATACATAAAATCTCGATCAGGTTCGTTAATGAGCAAAATCTGACCAAGGGGGTGGAAATAGGGAGAAATAGGGGTGGAAAAAACGAAAAAAACCACAATTTCTTAATTATAATACATATCGAATCAGTTTAAGGTTATTATTACTTCTAAAAAATGGGCCAAAAATTTATGCATGACAGATTTTTGATAAAACAAAAAATGGGCTCAAGTGGCGCAAAAAAATAGGGTGTTTGGGAACTAAAAATTCATAACTTTGTCAATTTTCGAGATATCAAATCCAATTAAATTTATTATAAATTCTCTTAATATTATCTACAACTTTTATATTGACAAGTTTTTGATAGGACCAATTCTTACTGCAAAAACAAGGTAAAAACGGAAACAAAAAGGGGACTTGAAGAAGAAAAAAATCCATAAATTCTTCAATTCACAAGATATCAAATCCGCATTAGTTTATTATATATATTCATATTATCTACAACTTTTATGTTGACAAGTTTTTGATAGGACCAATTCTTAGAGCAAAAACAAATTAAAAATACATAGAGGTTGGAGAAAAAAATATCGTATTAAGGATGTACTCAAATCCAAACTGCTTATTTTCTGACTCATTTTTAAAATCACTTTTGTTTTCAAACGCATTCAATTGGTATTCTCTCAATTGGTATGTTCTCTTATTCAGAAACTATATAATGTGCCGTAATGGCCGATTTTTTGTTACAGGCAGACTATATTTAAAAAAAGAATGATGTCAAAGTGGGCATTTTGAACCGAATTTCTCGAAGCGATTGCGTGTTGGAAACGAAAAATATGGTCCTACTGAGATAATAACTCTTTATAAATCGAGTTCTAATTAATTGAACGAAAAAAAAAAACATAGGTCGCTTATAAATGTCTTACAAAATCCCGTCAGCAAGTTTCATGTTTTTACTTTTAAAAATGAATCTGAAAATGTGTCAGAAAATAGGACGTGATTTTTTTATTTTTCACCTTTTTACGAATTTGCAATGCAAATTCGATTTTTTAGAGGCCGGGAAAGGCGTAGCCTGCAGGAGTCCAAAATATGGAGAGTAGAAAAGAAGGGGGGGCACAGTTTGTATCCGAGATTCGTTTGGGTAAAAAAACTGATGCATTTATATATACTCTTATTTATAAGTATGTTACATTATATAAGTTTCTTTCGAGATTTGAAAAAAAGGTGAGAAGAACAGTCATTTTTTGTATAAATAAGACCTTGTGTAATTTACAGATTTCTCACAAATTGGAAAATATACAAAGAATTTATAACATAGATTGAACTTTGCACTTCCATACTAAATTAAACAATTTACAGTTCTTTTCGAGAATGATAAAGACGTCGAGGGACTCGACAGAGCAGCCGTTTATATATAAATACGACATTATATAATTTACATATTTCACGCAATTGAAAAATCAACGAACAATTTATAATACAGCATGTACATTACAAAGCCCAGTGGTGTAGTGGTCAGCACGCCTGTCTGCCGCACCACAGGTCGAGAGTTCGACTCCCGACTGGGCAAGGTTCACTCAGCCTTTCATCCCTTTGGGGTCGATAAAATGAGTACCAAGCTTGCTTGGGAACTAAACACCGAGGGTCTCGCGTTAGGTTTACCACCTGGCCGGGACGCATGCTGCATAGCACCTCGGGGCCCAGGGTCAAGAAAACAGAGATGGGCACTGTCGGCCCAGATCCTTCTTGGATTGTACAGCCACAGAGTTTAGTAGTATGTACATTACAATTGCATTTTAAATTAAATATTTAACACATTTTTTCGAGAATGGGATAAACTGCTGAAGGATTCAACAGAGCAGCAGTTTACATATGAATAAGACATGATGACATTCACACATTTTACGCAATTGAAAAAGCCGCAAAAAAATTATAGCTTGAAATTTACAATTTCATACAAAATTAAATATTTTATAGTTTCTTTC